>JAQFYJ010000020.1:0-38438 GCA_034694685.1 Isotoma anglicana | reverse complement strand
TTTTTTGGTTCATTTTGTATTTTTATGCAAAAACAGTATACATGCAGGCAAGCACTTCCAAATGATTTTATGAAATCCATAAATAATAACTATCCTAAATTCAATTTTATAACCCGCATTTTGCAATCTTGGATGTTTCGAATAAAATTAATGCGTCTAGAAAAAATCCATAAATCTATCATTTGTTTATCAGAGGCTTTCGCATGTCTTTAGAGGGTCAAAGGTTATGTTATGGCTTGTTGAATATAATATAGAAAATGCATTTACAAATTCATTCAGCTTGTCAAAAAAAGCAGCTAAATTGTTGTATTGTAGTTAGATGTTTTTAATTCTTGTTGATAGTGTAAGTTGATAATAAGCATGAAACTCTATATAAATTTATATAATGTATTTTTTATTGATCAATATAATATTATAAATTATTTATTAGAGACACTTTCCTTTTCAAGTATTAATTTTGCAAAGTGCTTGATGCATCAAACTGGATTATAATTATGAAGTAGGTGACCAAAGTGGTTGTAACCTTATAAAATATCAAACAGACAGAAAAGCATATATATTTAATACAAAATCCTATATTGGATAAAATTCAGATAATGATCTTCATAGGAAAACTACTCACATTGGCGATAAAAGCGTAATTGATGGTAAACATCCCACCGCCCGAAATTCCTATAGGATTTTCAGACAATTCATTAAGCCAAAGGACAATGGACAATTGGTCAGTGGGAAGAAAATGTCGATTTTCTGGGTTACAAATCCACATACGAAACTGTGTAATCTGTTGAAAATTACAGTTCAAATTTTATGTAATTTATTAAGTAAATGTTATAAAGTAACATTTAAAAAAAGAGAAAGGATTACCTGGTAGCATGTATTTGAAGCGCACCAAAGTGAGCAAATAGTACTTGCAATAAATATAATAAATGAGCCCTTCGAATGCCAATCCGGTCGGACAAAGATTCCATCCAGAAATATGGCATAGAATACAATTGATTCTATCGTATAAGCTAATATTATGGAGCCCAAGGTAGAGTTTATAAAATCTGAAAGATACTTCAACTTCCGGTAGTTTTGCATAATACTAGAACTTGCATTTTCTTTTTTCAATGTGGATGAGAATTTAAGAGATTTTGTGAAACTGGAAGTGGCATGCCATAACGTTATAAATGAAATAAGTATTAAAAGGTCAGTATAGTAAGCTCCGAGGTTAGCAAATAATCTTATGAAAAATTGTAAAACTCCTAAGCATAACTCCCATACACTAATTTCGGACATGCTTAATGGTCCGATGGAAGTGTTTAAAGTTGTTAAGTTAGTCAGGAAAAATGTAAACTTGGCTTCGGATACGTGGGAACTTATAATTGTCTGTGACCATTGCAAATTTTTGTTATTCTCAAATGGATAGATGTTGTCTCCCAAAATTGTATTTAGAATAGGTATGACTGTGTACAGGATGGTGAATAATTTAATGCGGAAATTCAGCTGGAAAAATTGTTAGAATAAAATTGTGATAATAAAAGCACTGAAGGTTTTTGCAATTTTAATACTTAAAAGACTTGAGTGGTTGAATTATGACATAACTCATTAATTGATGCCTCTCACCTTTGACGTTCCCCATGGGCCTTGCTTAGTTTCCAAAGTTTCCACAAGCACTCGAAACTTCTCTCCATGTGACCATATCGTTTTTAAAAAAGTGAGTGGATACACAACATCTCCAAACCGTTGAATAAGGTGAAAGTATAAAACTCTGTTTCTAGATATTGCACTAACGTCCAGTTTCCTCAATCGCGTACAATTTTCCAGAATTAGAGACACGGAGAAGAAAATACAAACGATCTGGTGTAGCGAATTAAATAAATGTTCTAATTTAAGAAATACGTAAATCTTAAGCGCACATACAAATTGCAATTATCTTTTACCTGCTGGAAAAAACATCTCCTAAGTTTGTACACTGGTTGAGATTGGCTTTCCTTATCGATTGAAATTTTATACGGTATTATGCCAAGCCGGTAGGCAAATTTTAAATAAATAGACAAAAATGAGCTTGGATTTTCGACAAAGTTTTCTTTGGATGATTTGGTACTGAAAATGATTGATAGAGTTTTATCCGTTACAGGTTGTACTGCCATTTCGAAAAATCTAATGCTCCTAGGTCGTAGATATTTAAAACAGAGTCATAAAGTGTGAGGCATAAAGAAGCTATAAAATATGAATTATCTATTAAGAACGAATTTCTAAATTCTGAGAATGAGGATTTACTATTGTCATTGAGAGTAATGGTTTTTCATGTAATATAATCAATACACGCTTTTAAATAAATTGATTGAAACCACACCTTAATGATTGAGATGAATTTTTGGATGTTCATTCCATTAACTGCATTGTGTTTGTAGAAGCAATTACCAAGTCGCAAAATAGACTGTGGCTATTAGGGGCTATAAAAGTATGATTGCTTGCATGTTATATGAAAATCTTTCAGTTTGGTTAAACTCGTTTCATTTTTTACATGAATGCATTTTACGTTGTTGAATTTGGTAATTGATCAAATAAATTTATGGAAAGAAACACACTGTGAAAACTGGAAAGTTTATGTATCTGTATAACGTGTAATAATCGCATTTCCATACAAATGCTTTAAAGGTTTATTTGAAAAATTTTTTTATTTTATAAATTAAAATTCCAACATAAAATAAAAATAAATAATGTAATAAACGTATTAAATCAGTCATTTCGGTTTCTATTATGAAAAGATTAAAGAATTAAGAAGTGAAATATTTATTTAGTAGTCGAAATCCCTTTCTTTGTTCTTATTCCTGTAGCGTATTCGTGTCTTATTGCGTTTCACCCTTTTCAATTTGCTTTCTTCTCCGTTTCCGGAATTGTCCACATGATCCAAGGTGTACTGCGGGTTAGGGCCCGTGTCTTCCTTGGTCAATGTGTCCCTGTCTGCAAGGGATGTCTGTTGTATGTCTTTTGTATCTTGTGGCGCAACTTCTACATTCGAGTCCGCTTCTGGGGAAGCAATCGGGTTTGCCTCGCTCAAAATTATTGAGACGAGGACGAGGACAGCACAAAAGGTCAGTGCAAATGTCTTCCCCATTTTCTGTTTCGTTTCTAAAATTTAACAATTTTCAAAAATAAGTTATTAAAAATATTCTTGGGAACGGATGCAATTTAATATTATGATTTTTCTAGTTTTTGAAACGTACCTTTTATTTTGTATTGATTTTGATTAAGAGTAAAAATGAAACTTTAAAAAGTCTCGATTTGAATAATAGATTGATTTGAATAGCAAAAATGCTTATTTAATGAAATTCTACTTCCTTGTTCCCTTGAACTTCTCAAGTTAGAATGTTTAATCTCAAGTTCAACGAGGTAGTATTTATACATGGCCAAAATGTGGGGTCACGAGACACGTCGCATGGTACAATAACTAATTAAAAATTTGAATTACTAATTTAATAGTCTAAAAATAAAATCGTTTGATAAATAAGGGATAAATAAAGATAGCCAACAACAAGTTTGTCACTAATGATCATTAGATTTATTAAAGGGTTGTGCAAAAAGTCACCTCTGGCTATGGTCAAACCACTAAACCTTTTTATTTTTTAATCCGACGAAGGAATATTTCCAAAAAGTATTAACTCATATTTTTTCAAATCCTTCCCTGCCCACGTCGCATTCGGTGTGTAGTATTTGACGTTTTTAAGAGTTATATCATTAAATAACAAAACCTTTCCACGAAAAGCCCTTTTTCCTCACCTTAACTTTAAAAGTGTAAAAATAGTTGGTTGAGGTCGTTCTTGAAATAGCTCTTAGAATAATAAACTCATATCCATTACAATTAACTCATCTTCATACGGGGCAATTAAATGTATTAGTGTATCGTATGTTTTTAAAAAAATTGAACGCATAATGATGAGTAACTTGATTCGTGCTGAAAAACACGATTTTTTGCATTCATTAAGAATGCACATAGCTAATTACATGTAGTTCGTTACCTGCTGGGTCATGTGATCTATAAGGTTAAGAATTTATGCACCTTTTTACAGGCACACAGTACAAATTATTGAAATTACACTATGTAGCGTTGAATATTAAAAGGTTTATGAGAACTATTTAGAAATTTCAGAATGGAAGGTTCTGGATTTTTGCTAATTTTATACTAACAGCTAAAAATAACTAATATAAATGTGAGCATAAAAAATTTCCGATTTGTAGGCAGTTTTTTAAAGTGCGGCACGTATCTAGCAAAGCTTGTTGCAAACACTGTATTTTTAGTCAATAAAATCTGAGCATAAATGATCTACCTCTCATAAATTATAATTACTACGACTAATTGCTTTACAATAATGAGGGTCGTTTTTAAACTGTAAACAAAACGTGTAGTATTCACATACAATAATTAAATCATGATTATGGGTAATTTGCATTTTATGCTTAATTTGTTTTTTGCAGTTTGCAAATTAATTTACAAACAAAATATTTTTGCAACCGTAATTTAGGCAGCACGAGAATATCGAGTAGTCCTAAGAAGATGTGTTTGTTTAGCAATTAAAGAATTGTTGTATACAAAAGTATCAATCAAAGCTGAATCGTATTTCAATTTTAATTTTTTGCTATCAATGAAGAGTCAAAACATTTTGGGAAATAAGTTGATGGAAACGTTTGGAAATCTTTAAACATTTTACATTTTAAAAAAGGTTACCCCTTTCGTTTCTGATGATCTACAACTTCATTTCCAAAAATTTAATCATGCACAGCATTTAAACTGATTTTTTAATTTTTAATCTTTCCATTGCGTACATTGTAATTCTTAAAAAAATAGGTTAAGTTTGAGTCACCACATCATTATATGAATGAAGTTTATTTTATGTCGGGTTTTTTAGAATATTATTATGAAAGTTTAAACCAAAATAAATTATTTGTATTTAAGTAGCCGGAACGATATTAATGTTTTTAAAATCAACTTCTTAAATTAATAACAACCAGCAGATATTTCATAGGAATTAAAGTATTAAAACTTTAAAAGCAAACTAAGGTAGCTTATGCATATCAGTTCAAAGTCCTAACTTACTTTGTTAGCTCATGTAATACATTATAAGAATTATCTAATGATACTCTGCAGACTCCACCTATATTTTATATCACTTCTTCAAATAATATTACTTAAGATACATTTATTGACTGGATGAATAGCCCCATAGACCAAAGAGTATAGTCAATTATCCTTATCTTCTTGTTACTCGAGAATTTTTATTAGTCTCTCAATGGTAAAATGCAAGGTTATTTTAATCATCGATCTCAATTTAGTATTGAACAATTGGTGTGAAATATGGAAATTGTACGAAAAATAAATAGTCAGAAGGCTGACCGAGGTATTTGCTAGTAAATCTGATTCCTGTTCGGATTCCTAGAAAATTTTACTAAAAAGGAGCTTCAATAGAAGCAGGGTAAGACTTTACATTTTGTGTAAATTTTGTCAGCTATGTGTATGTAACCGGTTTATTCACATGAAAGATATCTCCAGAATCATGAAATATTTATCATAATATATCTTTTTTGTACCCGAGATATTTAGATTCACAAAAGCTAATGCACAATACGAACGCTACTTGCTACTTCAAATTTACAAGAAGTAGCGGTTGAAATATGGTCTTTTGAAAAATTTACGGGGAAAGGAAATTTATCAGGAACATTATTTTCTATAATATTATGCAAATGAAATTCAAAGGTAAATGGATTATAATGTTATTTGTAGTGTTAAGAAAATAAGTGTTGGTCTTCAATAGACGCATGACTAACCAACGTCCTTGAAATAAAATGTAAATGCATCTTATATCTTTAGAAAGAGTAAACAAATATGTTTGATAACTTGTTTCTAATATTTCCGATTTAACTCAATATCAACGTGTTTTTTAAATATTCAAATGTTTTACAATGCATAATTTTTCAAAAGATATAGTTTAATTAGAATGCATTTATGACTATTGCTTTATAGTGCCTGTATCTGTGTTACAAAAATCCTTGTTCTTGTACATCAAAAATTTGTGTTGATAAATTGATACATTAGTTTTCTTGACACATTTGTCAACAATAACTTTTAATATTTAAAATCTGTCAATTTAATTTTGATCGTATAAAAATGAACGTTTCTAGGTAAATTACAAAATTTTTCTAAAAGATTGTAAATAAGGTGCAACGTTTTATATTTAAAGATTGCAGCAAGCTGCATAGTGATGAATTAATTTTGTATTTATTTTTACAATTTTATAAGATTAAATTGCTTTTCGAGATTGAACCATCAATCATCAATGGAGTTGCCTATGGTTTGCGTCGTCGGAGCTGGGTATGATTTTAGCACTCACATTGCCCATTCAATCATAATTAAAATTAAAAAAAAATGTGTTTGATGCATAAAAATTGTCAATTTGATAATAGATTTGGTGGGATCTGTGCAGCTGTAAAATTAAAAACGGAATTGGGACTTAATAATATTACAATTTTTGATTCGAATAAAGATTTAGGAGGAACATGGCATTCGAATACTTATCCTGGTTGTTCTTCAGATGTTCCTATTCACCTGTATACTTATTCATTCGAACCCCGTTCATGTAAGTATGAAGTATAATATATTTATATTTTAATTACATCATTAAAAATAATTATAATTAAATTGTCTGAAATCAGATTGGAAAGAGAAATACGCAATGCAACCTGAAATTCTTGAGTACCTTCGAGATGTGTGCAAAAAACACAAACTTATTTCAAATATTCGTTGTGGACACGAAGTACGGGAAATCAGGTGGAATAATGAATTAATGAAATGGAAAGTGAACATCAAAAATGTAAAGACACAAGTTCAAGATGAGCATTTATTTGATATCGTGTAAGCTTTCTATGTTTAATCTCGGAATTTAAATTTTTCTTAAAGTTTAATTTTTATTGGCTTTTTTTAATTTAGAATAATGGCCACAGGATTACTTCGAGTTCCAAACATTCCAGAAAAGTTTTCCGCCTTTAGAGGAGTCATGATCCACACTGCCAGATGGGACCCTGAAATCCACCTTGAGGGAAAAGTCGTTGCAGTCGTTGGAGTAGGGGCCAGTGGAGTTCAGATCATTCCTGAAGTTTCCAAAGTTGCTAAAAATCTCATCGTTTATCAAAGGCAATTCATAAATACACGATTTAAACCCATATGATTCAAAAGTATTTTTAACCCTAGTGTATTTCTTTGAAATGCAGGAGACCTGGATGGGTTCTACCGAAATTTAATAGCCAATATAACCTCTTTTCCCGATTGGTGTACAAAATCTTTCCTAAATATCAAAAAGACCATAGGGAAAGTTTTATAACAGAGTATGAATCCCTTCATCCTGGGTTTCTTTTAGATTCTCGTTTAGCTTTAGAAGGTAATTTAAAAATGATTAAGCAAGCAAATTTTTAATTTAAAAAGCTTTACTTAATTTTATTTGAATTTGAAGGGATGGAGTTGGCCAATTCGTTTAGAGAATCACAACTAGAAGAATTTCCAGATTTACTGGAGCAACTTACTCCCGCAGATGCATTTGGATGTACAAGACTTCTCTTTTCAAATGATTACTATCCTGTTTTTAAACTGCCAACTACAAAACTAATCACCTCTGAAATTGAAACTGTTTCTTATAACTCAATTACCACTTCTGAAGGGGAGGAAAAAATTGATGTAAGGCTTAAAATTTAAATATGAAATTGAAACCTTAAATTTTTGAAACTGTGGAATTCGGTAAAATACATTTTTTAATTTTTTAAGGTATTAATATTAGCCACAGGATTTAAAACGAGTGAATTCTTTTCCCCAATTTACATGACAGACAAAAATGGCAAGTGTGTGCTTACCGATTGGACTGAAAATGGTCCATCACTTTATTTAGGAATTGCTAAGCATGAGTTACCAAATATGTTCTTTGTCTATGGGCCAAACACGGTAATTTAATTAATTACCTTAATTAATCAAAAGATTTTTTAAAAGAACAATTTAAAAAATAAATTTTGTATTTTGATTCCCACAGAGTATAAGTCACAACTCCGTAATTCTAATGATAGAAACGCAGGTGAATTGGATTGTCAAGTGTATTGAGAAAATGATAAGTCGAGAGGCTTGGACTGTGGCTGTGAGGAAGGAAGTAGAAGAAGAGTATATGTATGACATTCGACAGAAATTGGGAAGTATGGTGTGGACTTCGGACTATTGTAAACCCTCATCACAATATTTTGATAAAAAGGGAAATGTCATCGTGCTTTATCCTGGGTCAGTAGAATTATATAAGGAAAGGGCTGAGTTTAGAGAAGAGTTTTTAGAATTTAAATGATAACTTTTGAAGATGGTACAGATAGATTTAAGGCTGATTTTGAGATTTGGTTTTCTAATCAAGAATGAAAATGTTGTAAAGCAGAAATGAATGCTTAATACTGGAAGAATAAATTAAATTTTGAAGGTTAATTATTTGCAATGACTTTTCAAAGTTATTTGAGTATTATTGACTAAGCATAATATACGATTTTAGTGAGAATTTACTGATGGAGTGATTGATAACTCAATTGTATATGCGATTTAATTTGTGAAAGTATAAAAAATTGACAGAAATTAGCTCTAACTTGGAAGTACTAAAGGATTTGATGGATGAGCTATTATTTTGTCATTTTTTAATGACATTCAATTCTAATATTCATTGCTTTTTAATTTTATGCAATGCAACAAAGCCAGTTCCATTTTGATTTATTTCATTTCAGTGAGTTGAGGCTTTTCATAAATTTTTTGAAATAAAATTATTTTGTTGTGGAGATTTTTGTTCAATCGAGTTATTCATGAGGCATTTTTTTATGTATGAAAAAGGAATACAAAATACTATTATGAATTTATTGTTACACTCCACACTCTGATGAATAACAAAACCAAATCATAACTTATCTACTATGTTTATTAAAGAAACGATACAAAGTTAATACACTGAATGTATTTCATATTTTAATACATAAAAGTAGTAATAATTATAATTATATCGTAACACGGTGCAAGTACAAGATTTTACTGATTCGAAGAGTAGATTATTCTCAGAATTACAAACTTGTTTTAATGTAAATATAAAAGGTTTTGGGCTAGACCATGTGTTTACCTGTATTGTGGAGTTTTTATGCAGTATGCCAGTTCAAGCAATGAGACTGTATTTGTAGCCAAGTAATACCTGTAGCAGGTACATTATTATGATACCAGTTTAATTACTATAAGGAAAAGTTGAGAAAACTTCATATAAAACAAATTAGTATTGTCTGAGTAAAATCATTTTTTATTAATGTGACTCTTATGACCAGTATGGCCCATGCAGAATTTTTAAATGTCAGAAACACATTATTCATTTTATTACGCATCATAAGCTTTGTATGAATAAACTATTAAACTGTTTTGAGCTATTCTGAACCGCCCAAAAGAGTTTAATACATTTTTAACAGCTTTGTTCTGTAGGACTCTCTGAAAAAACTAAGTTCTGAAGTAGAGTTTTTTGCACTTATACATAATATATCAACTGCGATTTGACATACATTTTTTGCATTCATTTTTAACTATTTTTGTATCTCTATAATGCAAATGGCGACATAAGGATGGGATTGATGTACTTTATACATGTTTAATGTTATTCAAAGTCACCCTGGCAGTATTTAAAAAAAGACTGTGAAGTCCAAAGTTAATAGGCGTTATAGGCACATCAATCTAAATTTAATTTAACTATTTTAGTTACGATGATTTAGCTTAATATAGGTAATAAGTAAGATATATATAGAGGATATAGACCCTTTTTTGCATAAGTTTCAAGAGGGGATTTTCCTGTTGGCCTGGACATGCAATTCAATTGAATTATTTTAAATTTCAATAGAATTACGATGAATTACGTCCATGGAACAAAAAACAGACATGCAAAGTTGGATTTGAAGTTGCACTTTTACAACTTGTACAAACACAAATGAGATGTACAAAAGATTTTAGTTGATTCACATTTTACATTTACATCATATGCTAGTATTATGAATATTATGATATGATAGTGAAATCTTTCACATCTACTAAATTGCCTGTATTTGTAGCTAGCAAGTCCAGTTTATTTTGTCTACCCATTCAGCTTAGAATCGCTTGAGTCAAACTGTTCTGTGAATTGAATTAAAATCCGAAATTGCTCTGGGTACAAATATTCTTATCTTAGGCGGTGGTCCGGTCTGTGGAATTAAGAATTACTTATTTATAGTTCGCGACTTGTAATTGTTTTATCATTTATGACGAATTGTATTTTTGTTTGACAACTATGAATAAAGTTAGACTGATACCGGTATTTGTCTTGACGTTTTTAGCAATAGTGATCAGGTAAGGAATAAGACAGATTTTTGTTATAAAGCTTATTCATTGAAGAATATGAAATAGGAACCGATGAGAGTACACATTTATTTCTTTTATTTTTGGTTAAATTAAAATTTAATTAAATATAATTTTCATACAATTCTAAAAGTCAAAATATATTTACGAAAATTCTAGAGAGCTTGTATTGAATGTTTTAAAAAATACGTTAACTTTTGCTTCATGGAGATTTACATAAGTATTTCGTGCTTTGTTTGATACAAGAGTACTTCAAGTAGGAAGTGTGTCAAACGGACTATTTATGTGCAAATTAAATAGTTATAGGATTTTAATAACAGAGATTTTTGTTTTGTATTTAATATAGTGGAAATCAGCATCCGTTGGACTTATTATTAGATGAGGGATATGATGGACGAATTCGGCCTAATTCAGAAGGTATTTTAATTGCTCTAATTGTGTAGTATATCTTTTAACTGTAGTTGCTTTTGACTCAAATTAAAATTGTAAATGCTAGTTTTACTGGTATGATTATTTAATTAAAGCTTAACGATTTTTTAAAGGAAAAGCTGTGGATGTACAAGTGCTTTTAAAAATAGATGAAATTGAAGAAGTCGATGGAAATAAAGAGGTAATTTACCCACATGAGTTTTGTTCTCCAAGAAATACTTAGCCAAAGGGCTTTTGCCAAAATTACAAAACAATTAAGTTAACATTTTCAATTTTTTAACTTAAGTAAGCAATAATTATTAATTTCCAATGGTTTCGTTGCATTTTTAGGGAACAACTGTATTCATCCAAATTACAGAAAGTTGGATGGATCCTCGTCTAAATCGTACAATGGCTGATGAAGTACCTCTTGATTCTGACATTGATGATGCCATCGTGGTAATCTTTTTACTACTTTAATACAGAATTAATTAATTCCAGATTTTTATTCAAAATATAAACTATTAAAAACCTTGTATTATTGATTGTGTAGTTAGATGATTCTAGTCGAGTATGGAACCCCGATATTCATGTTGTAGACGTGAAGGATATCACCTCTACCCGAACAGCTTTAAAAGTTAATCTTAATGGACAAGTTACTAAATTAACGAAGTGAATTTACAAAATAATTTTCAAACGTTATTTCACGCATGAAATAAAATGGAATTTATATTCAGTTTTTTATTTATTATAGAGCTCGAGTAATCATCTCTTGCAAAATGGATTTCTTTTACTTTCCATTCGATCGACATATCTGCTCTCTTAAGTTCACTAATTGTAATTTATTTCTGAACCTAATTATTTATAGAAAATTTAAATTTGAAATCCTTGAGGTTAAAAGTTAATTTGTTTTTTTAAACTATTTAGTGGAGTACTCAATAAGAGATTTGAAATACTCATGGAAGTCGGACTCCAACTCTTTAATCTTACGCCCAGAGCTAACGAAAACTTGTACATTTGAATTAAAGGGATTTCATCTGAGCGAATCAAGCAATTCTGGATTTGTTGGTAAGTACAATTGCATGTGCACTTGAAAAGACTTACGTTCAGTTAATTAAAAAAGTGTAATGAGTAGTTTATTTATTTTCAGGAAATCATTCAGAATTAGATGTGCAACTATTTTTTGTCCGAAAAAGTACTCGAGGGTTTCCATTCTTCTATTTTCCAGCAATTGCATTTGCAACGATTGCTTTCGTAACCCTTTGGATGTCCAACATCACTTTCGCTATTTTCCTCAGTCTATCTTCCGTATGGCTTTTTTAAATTTTAATTTATCCTGTATGTACTATGTCAGTCTGAAGGTAATATAGTTTTTATAAAAGTATATTTTTATTTTTTCAGTTCTTAACGATGACCTTGTATTGGGTTCTTGTACAAAGTGAAGTCCCCGTATTCTATCAAATGGGAATGTTGGACCATTACTACTTTTTATGTATAAATATGATACTCAACACTATTATAGGTATTTTGAACGGGTTTAATTTCTCTAAATAAATCAAACCTTGCTTGCATCGCACATCTGATGTGAATTAATTTATAAATTTTGGCTAACTTTTGTATTGTTTTGTTTCTGCAGTACATATTCTACTTTATGGATACCTGCACCCTAGTCAAGAAGTGTTAGCTTCTGAAAATAATGTATGTGAACAATTAAATGGAAAGGTAAACTCCTATATTATGTTAACCATACCTGTATAGCTTTATTTATTACAGTTTAAAAATTATTTAGGTTGAATTAAAATCTTTTAATGGTGTTGTTGACATTGATCAAAATATTGTGAGTCGATTTGATCCTGAGGAAAGGATTCGTAGGATGGGAAAATTTAAGCAATTTGTTTATTTGTAAGTTTAAGACCCATATGATAATAATTTTCATTTAATGCATTTTACTAAGGTGGAATTAAAACCTGCTTGTTTTTATTTATTTTCAGTAAATCGTGTAAGCCAGCAAAATATCAACTGCCGATTGGATTTGCAATTATTAATGTGATTTACTGGTTATGGATTTTAATTGCAAGTATACCATTCCCCAGTGGGTTTCAAAAACTTTGAGTGAACTTAATATATAATACGTTGACTATAGGTACAACAAATCATGCATTTCTTCTGGTTTTTTGTTTTTAATGCAGTGCAATTAAGATATATTATAATTGATTTTTAAAGAACGTAATTTTAAATATTTAAAGTAATTTTCGAACGTTTAAAGATTTAATTGAAGTGACGAATAAACGTTGATTTAAAATATTCAATGCGGTTTTCGCAATTAAAAATGGCTTTAATATTTAAAGCATTTTAAAAATTAAGTACCTAAATCTATTTCATTGCTTCCAGTGGCTGAAGACTTTAGGGATTAGGATTAGGGACTGACAGCAAGAATAAGTTATTTTTTGAAAATGCAAAGCAGCGTCACAATGAAATTAAAATCGTCATTAAAAAGGACCATTTCAGATTGCCGTTTGAAAACAAACAAGCCTCCAACTTTGATATGTAAGGGTTTTGATGACCTCACAACACGTTTCAAATACTTTGAAGGCTTCGGTCTCCAAGATTGAAGCACCATTTGACTTTTCGCAAGTAGATTAGCAGCTGTAGAAATATAAAGTTTTGCATAAGCCAATGAAAGCGCAAAGTTACGTTGAGTAAATAGTAATAAGTTCGAATTGCATCCCATTTCGTTTCTGAACTTCTTAATTTATGGTTAGTGGAATTTAAATACATTTTGTCCTATTGTGTAGAATGGATTTTTCAAATTTTAGGTATTGATTGAATATTTTCAAACTATTTTTCATTCAATGAGGAAGTTGCAGCATGAGATAGTATTGATTCGTCAATGGAATTGAAAGCGTACAAAGTACGTACGGCCGGCCAATACATTCAGTCCTTCATATAAGCTATAGGATAAGATAAGATGTATTCCTAGAGAATGATTGGAGTTAGAAGTTAAAACAGACAGATAGTATAGATTTGAAGGTATTGGAGATTTCATCCAGTTTTAAAAAAAGTTATTAGACTGAATCATAACAACTGAATAAATTGAAAACAGTAGTTGGTCGTTGGCTTTTAAAGGTAGATCGCAGGTATGAAACTTACTACACGTCCCAGTTTATTTATATTTTTGGAGAATTTCTCTCCTCAGGGCAAATCTAATTGGGTTAAAAAGTTAAGCCCGAATACCTTTACTATGTTTTTGCTTTTAATTTGAAACTTACGTCAAATTCTACTTTACTACTTACTTTACTTTAGAACTACTACTTTAGAATTCATCTCTGAGTCCCATCTCGTCAATAATTTCTGTCTTTGACCACCTACTAACAACAAATATTATTTGAGAAAGTAAACAAACAAACAAACAATTGAGAATTCATAAGACACAACCTAACGCATAACAGAACACACCTATTTCTAGCTGTTTGAAGTTATAATGATTTAATATTTACTGGAACTATAATTCTTTCTACTCCCAAGTCCATCGCTTATGTATGTAAATACCTACTAAATTTTGCTGAATTGTTAATTGGTAAGAACAATAATATCTTACACAAGAATTTCGGATGAATTAAACCATTTGACCCCGAAGAGAGAAAGAACTGTTAGGTTTTTGCAATAACATTTTTATATTTAATTCGAAATAACTGCGCGCTTTGTATTGAATTTTAATGTATCGAAAATATGTATGTGAGTGGTCAAGCTATTTGGGAATTCTCGGCATTGTTAGAAAATATAAGATGGGAGCGATGATTGGATTCATTATTAATAATTTAATTCTATTAAGATAAAGTCGTAAATTACTACAGTACACGAGACACGTATGTATAAAAAGTCAGTTGGGTCATATTATTATTATATACTTCTATAAAAATACTTTGAATTGTCCGTATTAACTGCCCCTGTACCTTGGAGTTGGACTGAAGATGAGACTAGCCTCGTTGGATGATTGGAAATGCAGTAAATCCCTTTTCTACACATTTCTGGAATTGTTTGTTAAAGAGTAACTGTATATTTTTCAATTTATCTCATAACATTACTTATGTTTCAGAGGGCAGATTCTTAGAAATGGGTATTTCTAAGAATGCATACACTGCAGACTTTTATGATGAGATCGTTCGTCAAAACACTGCAAATAATGCCATAAACTATAACGAAATTGTATTTTATTCTTTCTTGCAACAATACTGATAAAGGCCATATGTCTTTTAACGACTTTAAAATTAAATTGAAGGAAAAGAAATATTCCAAACGTATTGCAAACAAAACTTTACAATTTACAAATGTATTTTTCTAATGTTGGAAAGTACACAAAAACGTGACGATGACATGCAAAGTATCATTAAATAAAGCCATTTCCGACTGCGGAGTGTAGACATAAAAGTCTCCAACCTTCACCTGCAATGGTTTACACGACCTTGTAACACGTTTCAAATACTTGGACGGTTTGACCTTCCAAGAGCTGATTACTCTTTTGCTTGTGTATGAGATGTTTCCAGCTGCAGCCAAATATGGACTTATATAAGCCACTACTACGCATAGCACCAATGGGAACAAGAGGTAATTTGACAGCTTCGTTTTTGAAAACAGAACAATGCAGTTGTATCCCAAGAACGAGAGATACCAAAACGCTCCGGCTTTTGTGAGAAGAATGCAAAAGGAAAATGTTGAGTTGAATTCCGCATTTAAAACTTGCAGAGCTCGGAAGTTAAATGCTCGAGGAATGTCTTCCTGCATTAAGCGAGCATTTCTGATCCAAGCGCAGACGTTCAGGTTTTGCTTCCAATTTATTTGTACTCTAATTTTAAAAGTATTTATTTTTAAAAGAATATTTTGAAATGTTGAGATTTTGATTTTAATTTACCTCAAGCGTTGAACATATCTTTCGACTGATTTCATGTACATCAACGTTTGTAAAAGAGTCTTCATGGTTATGACTAAAATAACCGTTCCATGAAATCCTTCGATGAGTGAACCGATCAGTCGTAACCATATTGGAGATGAACGAGTGACAAACAGGGAAATGAGCATTTCCTTTTGATCTGGTGACGAAAAAGACTGAAGGTATCTTAAGACCTTGATCACGAAGCAAACTGGAACAACAATTTTTCCAATGTAGTCGCATCCAACGAACAAACTTGGCTCGTGGATGTTATTTTCTGAAAAAATAAAAATTTTACTTGATTAATTGTATTTTGAATTTGTTTTAAAATACAATAATTTTTTTAAATTCCTATAAAAATATCGTTTATAAACTTAAAATCGCAATCTTACTTGCTTCCGCTTTGTAACAAAAATAAAATAATCTGGAGATGAATGTGGCGTAGTCATCCATTTTGACGTGACTGTCCCACATGGCACAAGCCACTGAAATGTCCCTTACACACTGGTACATATGGACAGCAACTTCCGCAAGGTTTTCATTTTTGCTTCTTGAGATGTACAGTCGAACAAAGAGACTTGTGATTGTATACGAGGATTTTACCATTGTCAAGGTTAACATTATTAAGTAGATTTTGTACGTCCGGTCTGTCCTTATTGCTGTTTCTAGTCTAGTCTCCTTGTCATAGTATTGGGGAGTCAGTTTAAGAATACGTAGAGTGGCATTTAATAAATAGTATGTTCGCATGCTTTTACATTCGATTCCTTTAGGTTTCGGTTTTACCAGCATTGGGAATTCGAAATTTGAAATTTTTTTCTGGCGGAGTTTTTTGGACAGTTTTTTGTTTGTGGGTTGGGTTGATGGGTTGTTTTTTGGCTGGACTTTTACAGCCATAACAGTATTATTAAAAGTTGGCATTATGAAAATATTATGTGGTGTTAGTTTTTATTTTATTATTTATACGTTTATGATATAGTCGTGATGTTTTACTTGTATCATTTACAAACAAATACTTTTGTAGCAGTATTGATTTCAAAAATGGAGTCACATAATGTTTCTTTTTATATTGCCTTGTTCTCGTCCAAGTACGTCCGTGTTTTATATGTTGTGTCAATTACAGTTTTGATTGATCCAAGGTCAATCTGGCTGGTCAAATAGAAAATGTAATATTTAAGTAGAGAGAGTTTTATTAATGTTTTAATTAATCTTGATTTCTGTAAAGGAATAAAGTAATTTATTTAATTTTAAATGTTAAGTATAAAGGATACAAAACGTTTATGAAATTAACAATAAAAATACAAAAGACAAAATATGAATTTTTATTGTTGAATGAGTTTAAGCTAAGAAATAAAAAAATTGCAAATCAAACTAAGTTTCTTTTTATGATTTGAATTTTAATCCAAATACTTTTTTGTGAGCTAACTAGATTCCACAGAAAATGAAGGTACACGGAAGTAGACTGAAAACTATATTCTCGATTGTAATGATAAATATAAGCCTCGGCGTTTCTTCGTCGGAATCGTAGCTGAACATGGAATACTATACTTTATCGATGCAGATGCACTACTAAAGTTATTGCCAAATCTTATTCAAAATCGATTTTATGCTCTTAAATGCTTAATAGCATTAAATAGTTTTTTATCTGGTATTATTTTAGATTTAGATTTTAAATATACATGTGCATGTTTATACCAATTCTGATTTTATTTAGCAAAAGTTTACTTTTTCGGATGCAAAATAATTTTATATAGCAAAGATAAGGAATAACTAGTAAATATCTGTTTGGATAATATAAAGTTTGTGCAGATGTCGACATTGTGAAATAAATGTATAATTCAAGTTATTCAAGGATTAAATAGTTGCTTTACCTCACTCACTTGTGGGTAAATTTAATGGATCGATAAAACTACTGAAAACTACTGAAAAGTACATTTTAAATATTTTGGGCCTAAAACTAGGATTAAAGCAGTTACTTCTTTTTGCGGAATCGACTCGAAACTGCTCAACCAATTTAAATATTCATAATTCATCGTTCAAGAGGCCGAATGATACTGTAATATTGCTATTGTTTAATCTTAATTTAGAAATTAAAGTTTTAAAATAATATTGATATATAGTATATTGGTATATTTCGAATAAAATACGAAATTCAGTCCTTGAATTAACGAATTAAATAAATAAGGACAGTAATTGCTAAAAGTTTAATATTGCAAACCGAAAGAAAAGAAAAATACATTCTATCGACAAACCCACTTTTACAAGTGCTTTAACTGCTCAACTCCAACTTAATAATTTAAAAGTATTCATTAATTAAAAAAATAGAAACAATAAAAAAAACTAAATAGTGGGTATGAATGTTGAAATGTTAATACTGCAGTGCATTCAATGCAGTAGTATTCAATCTTAATTTCTTAATTAATGATAGGTTAGATATTTAAAGCATTAATTAATCATGTAAATCAAATACTGCATTATTTTATACTACTTTCATAGCTGAAGTTTTTAGGGATTGAGCAAGTTGAACAAGTTAGTTTTTAAAAGTGCAAAGCAGCGTTACAATGAAATTATTAAACAAAAGTACAAACAATCTTTTTATGAATATTCCATAGCATATAATAAATCAGAATAGGATGGGAGTAAATCTTCAGACAAAATGAATTTTGTAGATACTGGTACTTAAAATAGCACCACTCGAAACCATAAGTTTTGTCGATATCACGAAACGTATCACAAAAATCCCACTACTGTTGATGACTGTTGAAATCTTCACATTATGCATCTATTACAGGCATATATCTATTTAGTGCTTGTTTTCTTGTTATTTGTCAAGTGAACTAAAAAACTGCCTCCCTGATCGTTATACCTAAATACAAAAAGGAGTTTTTCATGTGAGAATATTTACAAATGTTGATAAAAAAGCGTAATTTTACTTTTACTTACGAGTAATGATTCGACCGCAAGTAGTTCCGAACCGCAGGATTAATTTTGGGAATGTTATTGTAAGAATGCTTCCCGATTCCAGTAATAATAGTTACATTAACAGGGATTCCTGCACCTATGTTATTCCGTACCCAAGCAGTACGATTCTATCAATAAATATTACTCATATTATAATTCAGTCTAAAAACTTTTGTTCCAGAATGATTATTATATTAGAGTATAAAAGTGAACTTATTTATACGTTAAGATATTTTGCAACTATCTCAATAGCATATTGTAAAGGCAGTCCATGCAAATCAATTTCATTCGGATTATTATTTCCAGCGTTCCGGCTGATCACAGTGTAAAAGGCTTCTTCCTTTTGTGCTTGCTTCAACAACGCTTTTACTTCAGCAGCCTACACAAAGTTGTGACTAAAAAAATGATTTATGCATAAGTTTTTAAATAATTTTCTCACCTTCAGCATAAAATAGGAACTTGTTTCTGGATGCCCTCGATGCTGTTTGGCATTGTCCTTATATTCTTCATAATTTTCGCCGTAGTCTCTACACTGCAGTTTCCATCGCTCTGATGCTTCAGTCATTTCTCGCCTTTCAGTGGCCTAAAAATTATTCACTTAACATAAATGCACTAGTAAAATTTTTTATGCAATAAAAAATATGGAGTTCTCACCGACATCCGCGCGACAACTTCAGGATCATATTTAAGCTCCTCTCCTTGCGGAAACTGGCTGCTACAGACTGACGGTGGTTCTTCAATTCTTTTGTTTGAATTATCAACGAATTTAGATTGATACACTTCCTTTAAGGTAGTGAGGGCTTTTTCATAATTGAATCCACTTTGTAAAAACAATTCCTCCACAAGATTAGGTTTCAGTGATGGAAAGGCTAGCTTTAATTGGGCAAAATTGATATTCTGAGCCGCAGTTCTTTTTACCATTTTTAGTCTTTCCATTCTCATAGCTTCAACTGATGCGTTTAAGGCGTCCGCAGACATTATTTTCGAAAAAGATTGTGGTTCACTATTGGCAGTAGCATCATTTTCCATTTTTTGAATCTGAAGAAGTATTTCTTTCAGTTCGTCATCTTCTTCTTCCTCGCATATATTTATCCCTTTCGTATCAATACCACATTGTTCTTGAAGAATATCCTCAGCCGCAATTCCATCAGCTTCGGACTTCTCTTGCTGAATTCTGGATACATTGAAAACCAAGTATCTGTACAATTCAAAAGCCATTTCCGGAGGTATGCGAATTTTTCTCTCTTCTTTAGTCAACTCTGAAGGATTTTTTCCATGTACATCTCCACCGTACAGGTCTGAGATAGACTGAACAATTCTAGGTGACAACTCAAAGTCTACCCAGTCTTCACCGTCAACAGGAATTAAAGAATAGTCACCTGAAGTTTTAGTATCTTTTGTTGATTCCTTTGCCGATGATTCTAAATGCTTGCAGTTGGAAGCAGAAGCTGGGCTAAATGATTTATTCTTGCAAATATTTAAACTCGAGCCTGTCGTCAGGCATTGACTACGAGAATGAGACAATCTTGAAGTAATGGGCTTCGGATGATCTAGTAAGCTTTCTTTCGACTTTTCAGTTTCATCTAAAGTAATTGATTTCAAATTTCTTCTCACATACGGATCCCCCGTCATTGCATAACCAGAGTCCAAAAGCATACTAGTCGTATCATCGACATTCCCTTGACACAAGTTGAAAAAATGCAATAACTCCTCTGCTCCACATTGAGGAAATGAATTTAAGACTTTATCCGAATCAGACGTCTCTGGACGAAGTGAAAAATCTTTCGGTAGAGTTGGACTTATTTCTTGTATGCAACTTTTTATTGAACTGGAACTTTGTTTCGTTTCTGTTTTCCAGAAGTTATCATCTGTATGAATGCAAAAATTTTGGTCGTTAAATATATCACCATCACAGTAGTTTAAAACCCGCTTGGGATTCATCGCCATAATATTTAAGCAGGAAATATTGAAGCTATTCGTGAAGGCATGTTAAACAATTGTCAATGTTCATACCTGAATATGATGAATTCGTCTTTACTTTTCCTTGCTCTTCCGTAAACTTATCTGATAAGAGTGGAAGAGGACGGGGAGATCTGCATAGATGATTTGATAACTGAGGAGCATTATCAGTAGAAGACAAATCAAAATTAGCTGCATGAGCACCTTGGATTTCGAACGTTGGATGCATCTCAAATGATAAATCAACAGATGTTTCTGCAGTTTTATTATTGTCTGCCATCGTTCTAACCGGATTCGCAATAATAGTTTGTTTCTCAAGAGCATTTTCATACCGATTTGACTAACTGCTTCCATTTATTCTGCTTCAATGCATGTGAACCCTTTTTCGGACAACTTTGATACATATCTTCAACTTCCATAGAGATACAAGATAAAATGTGGGTCTACAGCAGGAGCCCCAGAGGCTCTACGGGTACTTATTGGGGTGTCTCATTCATGTTAAAACAGTGGGATGTGGTCTCTATACTTTGGAACTAGCTTTTAATATTTTCAAAAACCTAAGTTCTTGTTTTTTTTATCAAAAACTTGTAAACGTGGGAGACTCTAGAGATAAGATTAACAGTGCATAACGTTTTATTACTTTAGTAAAATCATCAAAAGGACATCTTCCAGTTTAAAAAACTGTCATTTAGTACGATACCGTTCTATTTTAAGTCTGTAACTTAAATTAGATAAAAAAATGCAAAATAAATTACCACCTTGAAAGCGTATATAATAATGTTTATTTTTAATTTTTAAATAAATTCTAAAAGTATTGACTTGAGCATTTTAAGTAAACAAAAATGATTTGGAATATGTGGAATAACTGCTCTTAAATTTTCCATGTTAATTTATGGTAAAGTATTTGGAAACGGAATTGCTGAATTGAATTTTTCGACCCAGATAATCTAAAAAGCAATATCTTGTAGGCATCCATCATTGGTTTTTGTCATAATAAATGACACTCTATATAAAACTCAAAAGCATTGATGAAAGCATATAACACTTATGAACGGATACAAAGGTGATAATTTGATTACACATAATTTGTGTTAATGTTTGCTACAAAAATGGGAATGGTATACCTGCTTAATATTTAATACTATATTAATGCTATTTTACCTTTTACTTGACGCCCGACTTCGGCTTGAAGGACATGACTATTCAGAAAAAGAAAAAATATTATGTTTATCCAAATTATATACCTAAGTACTTTTTTATCTACATTGTTCAATCAAATAGCAAGTCATTCTATTACTTCACTATCTAATAAACGTTTTCGTTAGTTCGGGTAACATTATCAATGCATTGAGCATAGGTATAAAAAATTCGAATGGATTTTTGGTGTGACGTTAAAAAAGGCAATGATAATATTACACAACGGTTTGTTTGCATCTTCAGTTGAGTTGTGATTGTGATGTTTTGTGGATAAAGAAAGAAGTTCTTTTCTGATAAATTTATCACCTGGAGTAAACGAGCTTTCTACATCGATTTTAAATTAAAAGTGAAATAACTAAAAAATCTACAAGAACTTTGAAAATATTTATATATTGTTTTACATTGTAACTTTCTTTAAGCAAGTATTTCAATTTCCAAAATGAGTGATTTAGGTAAGTTCGTAAATTTGTAGATAACATATTTATAGCCCGTTGTTTGGGTATTGTTAAATTTTGCAATGCATCTTTTGAGAAATGTTAATTCGTTTAAAGTTTTAATTCTTCATTCTCAAGTTTGATATACTTATAAAGTAGAATTTTTAATGTTAAATGACCTTGCACAAAGTTGCTCTAAAACGTTAAAAGGATGAAAATAGATAAATCGATTGCATTTCGTATCGATCGTGTTATCAAATAATATTTTCCTGTTTCTTATATTGCTAAAGGCTTTCTTTGATCGAAAATTGCTACTATAGGGTAAACTTTAATTTATACATTCAATACAAAGGTAGCCTAGATTAGATATATCAAAAGTAATTTCAGTTTTGAACCTTACAAAAGTTAAATTGTTAGAATAAAATTTTTTGAATAAAATTTAGAGACATTTTGAATAAAATAGAGACAATTAGTAAAAATGCATCCATAATGAATTCTTTGCATTGGGAATTTAACAGCATTTTGGGATAATCTTAATGCTTCGAGATAATAGAGTGTAGAATAATCCTCATGTTTATTTCATTTTAGCAAGTGGAGAAATAGCAAATCTTCTTAGTCAAATCTATACGGCAAATAAAGATCCCAACCTCAGATCTAAAATTAAACGGTGTCTCGACATTGCTAAAGAGACTGAAAACTTTGTGGAGGAATCATGTTCTCCGGAAACAGAATTGCAGAAGAAGATTGTCGAAGATACGTACAACGATCCGAAAGTGTCGAGAGGGGCTGTCATGTTGAGTGGAAAAGTTGTCGGTATAGCATTTTGTATTTTGTGATGCGCTTTTATTCTCAAAACATTTAGATTTTTTAGGATTTTATAAAATACAAATAGATAGTTGAACAATAAATGAATTTTGTTAAGGCTTATCCAAATTCACCTGAATAAGGAAAGCATAATTATCTAATAATTTTTCTTTAAGGTCAACTCATAAAGTTAGTGGCTGAAATGGTAAAAGCGAAAAGGATCTTGGAGATTGGAATGTACACAGGTTACAGTGCGGTCACTGCTGGTGAAACTACATTTTGTGTGAGCCATGAAATGAGACAAAAAGTTTATTTATTCTTTAAATACTTCTGAAAGACGTCGAAAGTTTTCAAAAGTGTAATAGATTAACCAGCATGAAATTTATACAGGAGGAAATCGTGTCACTTGACTTTAACCCTTATGTCGAAGGATTTGTCAAGGAGAGGTTGAAGGGAACTCCGATTGAAAAGAAACATCGGATTTTAGTTGGACCTGCGTCCGAATCTCTCAAAACTTTACAAAATGAAGGTCACCCTCCATTTGATATGGTTTATATCGATGCTGACAAATCTGGATACATCAATTACTACAAGGTAAGAATCTACCTCTTTCTATGTACGAAGATTTATTTCCCAAGCGTTAAAAACATTTTGTACGTTAGTTTATCATGGATAATGAATTGCTGATTCCTGGAGGCGTTTTTCTATGCGATAACATTTTGTGGGATAATGATACGGTTTTAGAAAGAAGAACTGATGGTGGGCAAGCACTTTATGACTTTGTCCAATTTGTCAGAAAAGATGATCGAGTTGATCAGGTATGTCTATCGTTTATAAAGTGTTTTCAAAATATGTATCCTTATAAAATTTAAAATATTGATTTACTCACTTTCAGATAATTTTTCCAATGCGGGATGGAGTAATGTTGATCAAAGCTAAAATTCAATAATTTATGCAAGGCAGTGTGGCATATTAGCTGATGTGGCTTTTATTTATGTGGCTTTGCAGAGAACCGACTTAGTGAAGTAGTAATGATCCCACATATTTTAGATATGATGTGATTCAAATAATAAACACACTGAATTTGATTAAGTTGGTGTAGTTGCACTGGCTAAAAATAAATGTTAGATTTTTGATTGTAATGCTTGCTTGATTCTTAGCTTAAAATAAATTAATGATTGCTAATTACCTTTATGAAAGGAAATTTTCCTTACGAATAATATTGCAATTATAATCTCTCGCACAGCCAGCATATATTTTATTATCACCAGAATCATCACAAATATCGTCATCCATCCTTGTACAAAATTATTGCTTACCGTCATAAATAGAAATGCATTGGAATAAAACTTAAAAATCAAAATAAAACTTAAAAATTCAACTAATTGATGCATGTGGTAGATAATTGTGTGCACACTTTTATGCTAACAGCGGATGCAATTAATAACAACTTGTGGATTAACATGATTTTTACAGATTACTTCGCACGGCGGTATAAACTAATTCCAGACTCAAGGTTTATATTTTGTTACAAAGAAGTTAGTTTCAACCTTGCAACCGTACACTCCTTCTCCTTAGACTTACAATTAGAGTATATTATGCATATTTGTTATCTTACAATACAATCATTAATGAAGTTACGCAATACATCTTAGGTAATTTTATTACACGTAAATAAACACAACAATCTAAAAGAATAAAAATGTATATGTGTACCTTGATTGAAACATCATCAACTTCACACTAATTCTCCATGATTCGTATCGTTTTAATTATTATTTTACCCATGAGCAGTTTCTTTTCATCCAGTTTTATTTTTGCACATTTTTTACTCTAATAAGATGCTTACATTACAGTGGGTAATAATTGACTCTAAAACCTAGTACGTCAGCAGCAAAATTACTACCAATGCAATAAATAACACAAAAATAGAGTTAAAACTTCAAAAGGTATTTAATTGATGCATCCTGAGGGTAGTTTTTATTTTTATATTAGCAATAGTAATTATATAATTTTTAGATTGCTTTAAAAGGAGGTATTGTATTTTGTATAATGATCTACATACCATTGCATAATAAATTTTCCTTAAATCCAGGCTCAAGTTTCTCTTATTTTGTAACATTTCCTCGTCCAAAATTAGGAAAAGGTTTGCCTCTACCTTAAAAATGCAACTTATTAAGGAAGAATTAATCTTATTTAGTAAAAAAGGCTCACCAAGAATTATTTTGATTATCCAGATAAAAATGGATTTGGTTTAAAAAGACGTTCGATTCCAGATGCTTTCATCAGAGTAGTAGCGAACTTCATAGTAAAATAAGTTCCTAATATTTCTTGAAATAAGAATTATAGAATTTCTGAGAATGAAATTTCTTGTTATATTTCTGGCCCTCGTTGGCCAAGCTGTAGTAAAAGCCCGACCCGATTCCTATTCTTCTGAAGAAGGATTTGGAACCGTTGGACTTGGGTCTTTTGAAGATAGCTCTATCGAAAGAGCTTTGTCATCTGCTGATGAATCTTCTGAAGAAATTCCCTTGCAAGAGGAAATTTCTTACAATCCTGAAACAGACGGAGATCCAGACGCTTTCTTTTCAAAGTTACAAGCAGCGCATAAAGACATCACTCTCCCTCAAGAATATTTGGAAATGTTCAAAGAGTCTTACAACGACTATATTGGAAAACCTTTGCCTACGCCAACTCCACAACAGCTTAAAGTATTTTATTTTAAAACATTTAAATCTTTTAACAGTTTAAAAACTTCAGTTTTAATTTAATTCAATTCATTTTAAGAATTATATATTTTTATCAATAGGCTTTTCGGCTTGGTTATAATACAAATATTTATTATTAGCCAGAGGATTTCAATCCAAATTTTTGCAAATTTTTAATTCCAGAAAATTGACATGCGACTTAACAAGGCAGAAATAAAGCGAACCAACGAACTTCGTCAATTGCACGGTTCTCCAAAACTTGTGTATGATGAGAAGGTATATAAAATTGTTTAATTTAGAATATAGTACACTTTTATTATCTAAATGAAGCATTATTCCAAAGACCCAATTAAATAAGTGATTTAACTATTTCTTTCTATTTAAATATTTTAATTAGCTTGCTGCATTCGCTCAAAACTACGCTGAAAAAATCTCGGCAAAAATGGCCCAGGGAGCTCATTTCGAACACAACCCAGAGCATACAATCTACAAAATTGGAGAAAACATGGCACAGGATGGACCCACGAAAGCTATTTGGGATGCCAAATCAAATAGTTATACTTTTGATGACCCAAGCTGGAAACCCATGTACAATGGACATGCATCAAATATCTGGTATTTTTATGAAATTGGAAATTACGCGAATAATGGTAATCGACCTGCTGCCGAAGGTGACCCAAAAGAAACTGGACATTTTACCCAAACCATTTGGAAAAACTCGAAGAAGATGGGATGTGGAATGGATTGCTTTAAAGACTCCACGGCAAACCCTGCCACAGATTATGTTAAGAAGTGTATGGTCATCTGTAATTATTATCCTGCTGGCAACATATATAAACCGGAAGACCCTCAGCAACCTTATGATCAAAATGTGGACATGGTCCATATGGACAAGAAGGGCTATAATTCTTTTAAGGGTACAGAGTTTTGGACACCCTTGGCATAAGTATACCAATATACTACACAACCTAAACCTTGTTTAAACGGTTGATTTGGAATGGACTTTTTAAAACTTTATTATTGTTTTATGTAAATAACAATTCCATTTTGAAAATTTCCTTAAAATGTTCGTTAGTTCGATATAAATTGGATTTTATTTTTGGTGTTTTATGAAATCAATAAAAGAATTTTGTTGCAATTGAATACTCGTTTTTAGTAGATGCTTTAATAATACAAATATAAAATTAAAAAATCTTCCAAGTTCAATAGATTATACATTTGGTAAGGCTAGTACATATTATAAAAATGCATGTATTTTTAGCTGCATTAAAGTAAAAGTATCTTTTGTTTCGAAGTTGTATCCATTCCATGGATGGATAGGATGAAATCATGAACCAGCACTCGCATTATTGAAATACTCATGAATTAATTAATTAATTAATCGTAAACTATAATCATGCTAATTCATTCATATGGAAATCTTAAGGCGAAATAAATGAGAAAAATGAGATTTCTTGCTAGCTGACAGAAAAGAAAATCATGCAAATTATTGCCTAATGTATTTTAAATACACAATGAAATTTTGGTGCAATTCAGAGACAAGGAGAAAAAAAGAATTCGCAATAACACCGACTCAATTCATGAAAGCTATGCGATTTTGCCTGCATATATAAACATATCCAAATGAGCCACAGAATGATGCCCTTGACTCGTATCTATTTTAAATAGATAATAAGGACATCATTCTCCGATGCTATTTCTTCTGCTGTTGGCTGTATCGTAAAGTCGTAATTTATATCAATTCGCATACAAAAAAATATTGATCTCATAAGGAAGGGCAAAGATTTCCTTGGTTTTGATTCCAAATATCAGATAATTCTTTCATTCATCCAGGATGAGTGCCAGTGCCAAAGGTGAGTTGATTGCACATTTAATTATGTTTTGAAATCATCATCTCTAATATCATTTCTGCTTTAGGTTTTTACACCAAGAATTTTTACATGCTGTAAAATGATTCATTAGCTCCTGAAGATAACGGAGTATTTCCTTAAAATATTGTTAAAAATTTCTGCACATTTTAATTCTAAATTAGGTATCTTTTGCTTATTAAAATATAGCTTGTGGAGAGGTAATTATTCTCCTGAAGGAAATCTATGCTAAGAATAAAGATCCCAGTCTGAATACAAAAATAAAACGATGTCTGGAGATTGCAGAAGGGACGGAAAACTTCGTAGAGGAATCCATTTCCCCAGAAACTGCGTTGCAGAAGAAGATTGTGAAAGACACGCTCAATGATCCTGAAGTCTCTGGAGAAGCTATCATGCTCAGTGACAAATTTGTCGGTATGTAGTTCACTCTGTTTCAAAACATTTTTTTTCTTCCGGAATTAAGTAAATGTGTTAAAAGATTTATCTGAAAGTTGTGAAAGGTCTACTTAATGCTAACTTTTACTCATTATGATCAGAATGATAACCCACTATATTTTTTAAGGTCAAGTGATCAAGATAGTGGCTGAAATGGTTAAGGCGAAACGGATCTTGGAGATTGGAATGTACACAGGATACAGCGCTGTCACTGTTGGTGAAACTGCATTCTGTGTAACCCCTTACATAAAATGAGAAATTAATTTCATCTTATCTCTCAATAAAGTCTTGTATTAATCAAGTTTGAAACAAACATACATACAGGAAGAAATCGTGTCACTTGACGTGAACCCATATGTGGAAGGATTTGTGAGGAAAAGAGTTCGGGGGACTCCGGTTGAAGATAAACTTAGGATTCTAATTGGACCTGCGTCTGAATCTCTCACAACTTTAAAAAAGGAAGGCCACCCTCCCTTTGATATGGTTTATATCGATGCTGACAAAGCTGGCTATATTCATTACTATCAGGTATGCTCTATTGAAATGTTCGCATGAAGTTTGAAATCAAAAAGTTCTTTTTTTAATAATTTAAAAAATGGGTTTGTATTAGTTTATTATGGATAATGGATTGTTGACCCCAGGAGGTGTCTTTCTGTGCGATAACATTTTGTTTTTTAATGGTACGGCTTTGGAAGAAAAAACTGATAGTGGTAAAGCACTTTATGATTTTGTCCAGTTTGTCAAAAAGGATGATCGAGTTGATCAGGTATGAATTGAGTTTGTAAAGTCTTCAAGAATAATTTAAGTTCGTGTTTAAAAAAGTTTGAAAATTAAATTAGAACTTTGGATTAACTTTTATTTTTAGGTAATTTTTTCAGTCAGCGATGGGTTGATGCTGATCAAGGCGAAAATTCAATAGACTATATGAATGATGATCATGTACGTATAGTCTCAAATTATTTGTCACAATGGATTAAAGATTTTGGTGAAATGCATTTCGAATATTGAAAAATACATCCATATAAATTGAACTTGATTCGTCAGAATTTTCTATTAAAAAATTGAATTACTTAATTAAAATATTCTAGCTTTACTTATTAAAATGGTATATTGTACTTTTTTAAGTCTTTAATTTTTGGCAGTTGAAGTTGCAAGTAAATAAAATCAGTATGGAATACAAAAAAGATTCTTAATTAATATCATCATTTTATTGAAGATCAAATAGCGTATGTTTGATAATGTTGAAATCGTTAAAGATTAAAAAAGTGTGTCATTATATTTATGAATACGGGTGTAGTGAAAAAAGAGTGATAATTTGATTAAAATCTTGAAACCAGTTTGTAATATAGCAAGATAATTATTATAGCTACACTGCTATTTCTAGCTTCTACTTGATCCAGGTCTTGTATGAAGGCAGCTGCTACATGGAATGAGTAAGTAAATGTAAATAAAAAATCGGATGTAAATGTAAATCAAATGTAATATAAATTATTCACATAGTTATATCAAATATTCTAAAAGCACTCGACTAGGATTACACTCGCACCTGCCTGGCCTGGACTGTGATAAAAAGTCCACTCTTTGTTATGCAAAACTTTCAGCAGAAGAGAGTAAATATTTATCATTTTATCATATAAGTTTGTATCCAGCCGGCTTGTCAAATACATTTTTAAAAAGTTCATCCAGAGAAACGTCAAAGATTCGCTTGTTTTTAATTCAGCTAAATTTTACCATTTACCAAAATGAGTGTGAAAGGTGAGTTTATTCATCAGTTGTTGTAAAATAAATTGTTCTCAAATTGAAAGTTACATTTTAATACTAAATAGTTTGTCAAATATTTACGTTTTTTATTTATTCGCTACTACGTACGATCATCATAAAAAATCCAGTTTGTCGTAAAATAGATTTTGTGTATGAAGAATGAAAGGTCTGACTAGTCGATATAATAAATTTCTAATCATAGGAAATCAATGTGGTTGCAAATTTCACGGATCTTGTGTGATTTAGAAAATTTTTCCTAATCTAATCTGTTAAATTTGTTAATTGAAATGTAGCTGGGGATGGGGGCGAGTTGGCTAGACTTTTGAGCGAAATCCAAGCAACAAATAAAGATGCCAGTCTCAGTACTAAAATTAAGCGGTGTCTCGACATTGTTGAAGGGACAGACAACTTCGTAGTGGAATCTTGTTCACCAGAAACTGCCCTGCAGAAGAAGATTGTGGAGGACACTTATAAAGATCCTAAGGTCTCTGAAGGAGCTAGAATGCTCAGTGGAAAAGTTGTCGGTAGATTTTTTTGGATTTATAAAAATTAAAATTAAATTTAACATACAATTAATTCAAGGATATTTCTGAAGGTCAAGTGATCAAGTTATTAGCTGAGATGGTAAAAGCAAAACGAGTATTGGAAATCGGAATGTTCACAGGATACAGTGCGGTCACTGTTGGTGAAACTACATTTTGTGTAAGCCCTTATATATGAAATGAGACTGGAAGTTAATTCTTTTAATGCCTTTGAAAGATGTCTTAAATTTTCAAGTGTAATTTATATAGGAGGAAATCGTGTCACTTGACTTTAACCCTTATGTCGAAGGATTTGTCAAGGAAAGGTTGAAGGGAACTCCGATTGAAAAGAAACATCGGATTTTAGTTGGACCTGCGTCCGAATCTCTCGTCATTTTGAAAAATGAAGGTCACCCACCCTTTGACATGATTTTTATCGATGCTGATAAGTCTGGATACATAAATTACTATAAGGTATACTATAAAGGCATTTCTTCGTGTTGTATCTACTTATTTAAAACAAATCATAATTCATTTTTAATCGTTTAAAATGTTTTGTTGCATTATAGTTCATCATGGATAACGGATTGCTGAGTCCTGGAGGCGTTATTCTGTGTGATAACATTTTGTGGTATAATGATACGGCTATTGAAAGAAAAACTGAGGGTGGTAAAGCACTTTATGAGCTTGTCCAATTTGTCAAAAAGGATGATCGAGTTGATCAGGTAATTTTAATTTTTGTTTATTCCCTAATTAAGAATACTTTTTAGTTCAGTGTGAATCTGAGTTCATTTGGAGTTTGTATTATAACATTGGATTAACTTTTTTCAGATAATTTTTCCAGTCAGTGATGGATTAATGCTAATCAAGGCGAAAATATAATAATCTGATATACTGCTATGAATAATTATTAAAAATTATTTGTAATTAAATTTGTCCTAACGGATGAAGTATAAGTTAGTGATATTATGTTTGGGCTAAATGCGTATTAAATTTTGTTTGGAAACAAAAAAATGTTGTGTAAATTTAACAGTATTTAAATAACAAAATGTATTCATAGCTCAAAATCAAATATGAAAAATAATGTCTAGTAGTTTAGAAGCTCTTTGTGAGCAATTTGACTACAACAAAACAAGTGAGACAGACCATGAAATAAGAACTGGAAATAAGAGATGAGACTATGTAAAGCTTCTAAAGGAATTCTTCAGTATGTAGAAACAGATTTTAATTTGCCTTAACTATATAATTGAAAAATTTGCTCCGATACACACTATACAATTTTAGTCAATTTTTATCTTCTTAGAATACCATAATGATATGAGGTTATATTATTAGAGTGCCAGAGACCAGAGATAAAAGTAAAGTACATAATTCTTTATTTTGTAAGTTTTAAACTCAGGTTCAGTTCGGTCAGTCAAGCAAGAGATTGAATAAAAAATCACAAGTCCGTGTGTAACTTCATTAAATTAATTTCGAAACATCTTTCATCAGTTTAAACCATGGCCACATATAACGATAATAGAAGCCCCAACCTTGTCATCCCAAGTCAAAATATATCATCTTTGAATAACAACAGAGGAGTCGTTAAAGTAGGCGGTGGCTCGCATGTGCTAAATTGCTTCAATAACAGAGGTTCAATACGGTTTCAACCTCATACAGAGATAAGCAACTTATCAGACAACAATGGGATTATCGTCATTCAACATAGCGGAATAATTGGAAAAATCTCGAATAACCAAGGTGCTATTAAAATCGATCCTAATACAAAAATTCATTCTATTGAGTTCAACAAGGGAACAATTAATTTTGGTGAGAACTGCACGGTTGACAGCTTCAAGAATAATTTTGGAATTATTTCGGGATTGCGTACTATTAATACAGTAAGTAGATTAATTGTCAAAATATTTTTTTCTGCTTTGTAAAACCGTGATCGTATTTGGAGTTTCGAACTAATAGATGTAAATCTTAGGATATAAATTAAGGAATACTCACTCTTCATGGATAATTGATGGTGTCGAATATTATGATTTTGAGTCCAATTATTTCGAAAAAAAAACTTTTTAGCACTTAACTGATCACTAAAAAGATATTAATTTTTTGCCGACGTTTCGGACGAAGAAGGACAACTGTCCGAAACGTCGGCAGAAAATTAATATCTTTTTAGTGATCAGTTAAGTGCTAAAAAGTTTTTTTCGAAATAATTGGACTCAAAATCATAATATTCGACACCATCTCCATCAATTATCAATGAAGAGTGAGTATTTCTTAATTTATATCCTATTTATACCCCTCACTCAAGCGTATTTCATACCGATTACCGATGTAAATCTTAGCCAAGTTGAGTTTGTCCCACAATTTCCAAAAGGAAAATATTGCCTATCCGCATTTGATGATTTAAATACTAGTAACTTTTTTAAAAAATTAAAATTATTCAATGTACACTTCAATTTTAGATTGCAAGAAACATAACGACTGTGACTTTTCCTCCTTCAACTTCCGGTGCATCTCGTGGTGGGAACGCGAACGCGAGAAATGGGGCACGGGGATCCAGAAATATGTCATTGGTGAACAATCAGCCCAGTAGGCCTAATACCGCTGTGGGTTCAGGTGCTAATAGGAATGGGATAACGGTAAATTTGAATGTTAGTTAGAATTATTAAGTAGTGAAAGCCACTTTATGAAAATGGTCTGTCTGTCTGTCCGTCCGTCTGTCACACCGATAACTTTCGAACCATTTAAAATAATCGCGCGAAATTTTTTGCGTTGGATTGAGAATTTTTCAAGGACCTTGGGTATTAAAATGAAGCGCCCTACGACATAGCGCCCCGGTCGCGCTTATATGCACCCCGGGGCGCAGAATTCATAAAAATCTTGTGATAAATGATTTCATATCTGCAAAACGTCAGAAAGTCAACTGTGCGGTAACAGTTTTTGTAGTACGAGGTCAGGAAGGTCAGAAAATGAGGTCAAAGGTCAAAAAAGGTAAAATTTCAAGTTTTATATTTTTCGATAGCTCTTAAACAGGAGATTGAAATGAGATAGGACCCTTATGGTTATACGATGAGCTCAAAGGTCGCAAAAGGTCAAATTTCAAGTTTTATATATTTCGATAGCTTTTGAACAAGACATCAAAATAGATAGGACCCTTATAGCGTACGGTGACCCCTAAGGTCACAAAAGGTCAAATTTCAAGTGTTTTTAGATAGGATTTTAAGACTAGTTTCAATTAGAATGTTTTAAAGTTTTAAATTATGTTTTTAAATGTTCTATTGTTTCAAAATGTTCTTCTGAAGTACAACACAAGTTTTAAACGTATTCGTTCCGCTACTTGGTTATACCCGTTTGATATGGTTTATTTAAGTCAATCAAAAGTTTACTCGTAAGCGTAACGAAATAATTTTGCTTTGTTGAATAAATAAAATATTATTCGTTTAGTTTTTAATAGTTTAAAAATTAATTAAATTGAGTCAGCTTTTACAAATATTACATTTACTTTAATTAATAAATACTTTATTTTCAGAATGGAGCAAGTCCAGTGACTGCTGATAGCAGCAGTAGTAGCAGCAGCAGTAATAACAGTAGTACCTCTGGCCCTCCATTCTTATCATTGAATAATGCATTCTTATCAACTCCGGTGACAGGACAAAATAATTCCGAAAACGGTGATGACATCAACAGCAGCGATGTACTGTCCTGGCACCCCAGCAGTAGCAGTACTAACAGTAGTACCTCTGGCCCTCCATTCTTATCATTGAATAATGCATTCTTATCAACTCCGGTGACAGGACAAAATAATTCCGAAAACGGTGATGACATCAACAAGTTTCAATGCGTTATTTGTATGCAAAAATCTATCGAGGTTACATTCGGTTGTGGTCATTGTTGTTGTTCAAGATGTGCCGAACAGTTACGAAATTGCCATCAATGTGGACAAAAAATATTTCGAAAAATCAAACTGTACCTTTAATATGATATATTTGTTGTGAAATCTAATGCTTTATTTACCAGTCAGCAAAACTCATTGTTAATTAATTAATTTATTTAGAGCAAATGTTCAAAGATGAATTTAACCTAAATAATATGTATGAGTGTTAAGTGATCAATGTGAAGCTTATTTTTGCCAAGATTAATTGCAATGCATCGTTTTAATCAAAAATCTTAAATTTCTTCTTTCTTGGATTTTGATTAATGTTTAATCTATTTTAAGATGTGTTATGTCATATATGTTTAATTTTACTTTTGTCGTAAACAAATTTGCGAGAATTGATTGCGAACAACAATTTAATAATTTCTGCTCTCAAGACTGAGTTGAAATGCCAATACAGCCACTATTTAATTTTATCGCTTATATGTAACGTAATAAAAGTTCCTAAACTTACCGCACCTTCGCGATCCCTACTTATACTTATATGTGGAACGTAATTGATGGATAAATTAAATGGGCAATAAATTCAGAATGAAATTACAACATTTGAAATTTTATTCATTTATAAACAGCTTTTTTTTAAAAAAATTTTGTTGTTAAGAAATGCAATTCTATCCATACTTAGATAGGAACGTGGCATGAAAGTCTTTGAATTTGTTTAACATTTCGGCCAGAAGCTCTGGCTGAGGAAGAATCGTTGTGCTGAAATGTTAAAAAATATATTCATTAGCTCTTTAGTCTTAATTGCATCAAATTATTCATTATGTGATAAATGACTAACCGGAAATGATAAGTGCCAGGTTGTTGACCGAAGCCCGAGCCAGGAACGATACAAATTCCAGAAGTTTCCAATAATTCAAAAGCATAAAATGCATCTGGAGCTTGGCCTTTCGCTTTCGCTGCTTCTACTGCCTTTGGAGGAATCGTTATCTACATTTTGAATATTTTTTAGAAATCCTTCTAGTTCAAATTAATTTTTAGACAAGCTGTGCGATTTAGAAATTACCTGAGGAAATGCGTACATAGCACCTTGGACAGGATTGCACTGAATCCCTGGAATGGAATTGAAAGTGTCGGCTACCATTTTCGCTCTTACGTTTAATGACTGTAAAACTGCAGTTTTCTCCTGGTTAAATAATTCAAATGAGGGTTCGCCGGATTTCGGGGGATTTACTACACAGTCCATCGTAGCCTGTTCAGTTAGGTAATTTTATTAATTTAAACCCTTTTGTACTGAAATTACAATTCATAAAAAGAAATGCACACTGACCTGCCCAAGAACTGTGGGACATAGTTTAGCAGAAATACTTTTCAATAACATTGCTTTCACTTTTTCATCCAGATTTATTATTTCGGCATAACCACCTCGAAGTCCACATTCACCCATGTATCCTACATTTAAAAGTATTTATGATATCAAACATAATATAGTTCAATTGGTCTAGTTAATATTGGTGGTTAAATTACCTTTTGAAGTTGAAAAATAGGAAGCCAACTCCATTTCCTTGTAAGGTGATCCCATTTCTATTAAAACCTTTTTAAATGAATAAAATTTGCTTCCTTCTGCGTAGACATTATCTTGATACACCTGAAACAAATCAACAAATAACTTAAAATAATATTAATTTTGAAAATAAATAGATTTTTTGAAATGATTCTGACCTCATCGGCTAGGATGAAGAGATTGCGTTTGTGTGCAAACTTTATAACTTCCTCGATATTTTGTCTAGTCAACACTTGACCTAAAGGTTGAATTTAAAATTTGAAATATTTAGGTTGACCTTTACTAGTCATAGCATACGATTAAGTTTGACTACTTTTTTACCTGTTGGATTTCCAGGGTTAATTATAGCTATAGCTCTAGGAACGCATGTGCTTTTTGCTTCGGTGAAACATCTTTCAAGTTCTTGAGTGTCTAAAGCCCAACCTCTCGATTCATCTAAATAGTATCCCACCTTTGATAAAATATTTTGATAAATAAGTGCTTATGAAACTATACAATAAATAATTGCAGTAAGTTAAGTTTACCTGATGCATTCCATACTCAGCTAGAGAAGCAGAGTACAACGGGTACTGAGGGATAGGAATGAGTACACCTGTCTGCTTCTTCGAACTTACGTTATGTTGCACGAATAACTTCAGAGTTGCCTAAATAAATAATTATTGAAAGTGGTAAAGGTTAGTCTGAAATGGATTATTTATTGTGTGTAATTAACAAGTTTTATCATACTCGAATGCCTTCGGATGCTCCAGCCGATAGGATAATGTCATCTGGGTTTGAAGGGATCCCACCGTCCCTTAAAGTAATGTATTCAGCAGCATGCTTTCTTATCACATCAATTCCAGCCGAGTCACTATAAGCACCTGGGAAAGGAAATTAGCTTTATTGTAAAAAAGGGAAAGTTTTTCAATATGGGATATGGATGTGACAGTGGGGAGTTTGACTTACCAACACTGCCACCTCTACAAGCTTTCAAAATAGTTCTGGCTTTCTCTTTGACATCTTCAGGGACACTTGATTGAGTGATTAATTCTGGGTAAGACACGAGAGCGAGGACCTGAATTCAATTTAAAGGAAAGTCAGAACTGGTAGGGATATTCTGTGTAAAGGATTTTATATTTTCTGAATGTCTCACACCTGTCTTATATAAGTTATTGGCTTCTGACCCATGGCATGTGCATCGCCGATGTTTGCTTTGATAACTTCCTTGAAAGGCTTTTTACCACCCTGAATTTACAAAATAAAACATGGAAATTTACGAGCTGTATCAAAAGTTTGGAATGAATTGTACAGAAATTTGCAGCAATCTTTCTTACCTCAGCTAATTCTTTTTCGATTGCAGTTGCACCTATTACAAAATTAATATAAATCGGTGATTTCAAAGCGTTTTTAAATGATAACTTATTTGAGAGCATGACTTACGAATGACGAGTGGTCCTCTGACTGCATATTCCATCGTTTGAATACATGGATTCAGCGTATCCAGCGTCATCGCTTTCTTCGAAAACCAATGCTTCCCATCATGGAATCCTGGAAAAATTAAGAATTGAAAAAATTATTACGAAACTGACGGTAATAATTTCAAGGTTGAGATTTGTAAACTTTTAAAAATACATGACAGATGATTCGCCCTGTAAAGTTTAATCTTAGGTACATGTTTTTGTGTAAACTTACCTCCAGCCTTTTGAGATAGAGAATTTCCACACCCCATTCTTCGTATAATAAATGAATACATATTGTGATTCCGGAGTTCAAAAATTTCGAAATACCGTTTTTGAAATTGTTTCAAATGAAAATAAAATTTAAAATTTTTTTGTTGCTAAGCGTATACAAGTCAGTGTGTAAAAGTTAAAGACGTAGAGACGATAGACATAAGAATAGTATACTATAACGATTATCTTCTAGCGTCTTTGGTAGAGACAGAATGAATGACATAATGAAAATAAGTTAGCGTGCTGATAAAATACCCGGTTTCGGATTTCATGATCAGATTATCACAGAGAGATGTGTGTCGTCAACCCGTTTTAACCTTTAATTTGATCTTGGGCTGATCTATTTTTGCATTGCAGTGAATGAGTAAAACAAAGCTACGCAGAATAAACTAAATTATCTTTATTATCACATCCACATGCTCTTCTAATTTGAAATGATCTAGACTAGAATATATTTTTTCGGTATTATTTCGGTGTATACAACCAGTTGATAACATGACAAAATTAAATCCAGGTATTTTGTTTTCATCTCACCTGAAACTAGTGAATCATTCATGTCATGTCATGTAACGATTTCTCATGTCATGTCATTTTCATGTGCAAAATTCATGTTCATGTCATGCACATGAATTTCATGTAAAAATTTTCATGTTCATGTCATGTAGTCATATAAATTCATGTACATGCATGTACATGAAATTTCATGTAAAAATTTTCATGTTCATGTCATGTAGTCATGTAAATTCATGTACATGAAATTTGAAGGATTATTTTCTTCAATTTAATGGATAGTAGTAAAGTTATGACTAGTTAATCATTGCATGTAGGTAAAAATTAAAGTTTATCAATTAAATTAAAGTAAAAAAGGTTAATTAAACAAAGATCTACTATACATTCATTTGGAACGATAATCAA
>JAQFYJ010000019.1:0-39392 GCA_034694685.1 Isotoma anglicana | reverse complement strand
CGGGATGGGGCATAGTGCAACACGTTCCCATGTATTCGCTGTATATCAGAAAACCTACTTCAGAGTCAAAACACTGACAAGAAATAGGATAGGGGACATTATGTCTATGAAATTCACTAATCTTTAAAAATAAAACACGTACAGCAGTAATATTTGATAACGAATCAGTACTGCCACGATGCTTAATTTATTCAAAAAATTTAATCCACGGTGTAACATACTTCTTTCTACGGCACATTCATACCATCGGATTAACAAAAGATGGTAGTTTGACTTACAAACACTAATTAGAATTAATATGTCTATACGTTTGGAAAATAGCTAAAACGTACATTATAAAGTAATTATAATTCGATAACGGATCAGCACTACCACGAGGTTTTATTCACGAATCTTAATGCAATAGCGCAAAATATTTCTAAGGCACATTCACAGCATCGCATTAAGAATAAGAAGAGAATGGTAGTTAGACACTTAAGAATTTGAATAAATTTTTCTATACGTTTTAAAAAAGAAAGAAGGAACAAACTTAAACGTACATTCACTTCGGACTCTCAAAAACTTTGTTGAAGATGCGAAAAAAGTAAAATTTCTTCAACCGTCACGATTTACAATTATTTGGATCAGCTACAACTCTTTTAACGAAAAAGGAATTCTGTTGCTCGTTCCAAGTCCCAATCGTAAGTTGACAAAGTAGCCCTAGCAGCGCTTTCCTCCACACCCATTTCGACTAACTTTCGAGTACTCGCTTCATATTCTGCTTTGCGGTGTGGACCTGTAATAATTGATTGCAGTACTTTAAAATGTGCATAAAAATGTACTATGTCTTTCACATTGATCATTGTAATGTAATCGATTATTTAAAGAAGTGTTGCGTACCTCCAGCATAGATAGCAGTCCAATGTTGAGCCGTCATTTGAAATAAAGCAGGCTCTTCCCTGCACTGGCGAGCGACCACAGCATCTTGAGGATCATCTGGCTCACCAGCGGCCAAGAGCGCTTGCAACGACAAGAGAACGGTCCGTAGAGTCAGCGCTGCAGCCCTACAGTACAAATTGGAATATATTGAAGACTTATTACAATGCATCAATATTCAAAATTAAGCATACTATTCATTCAGCTTTATCTTTATGTAGAGTAAAACATCATTTAAAAATCATAAAATATACGGCTTATCCCCGAAAATGAATTATATAATGTCTTTACCACTGATCCTTTAAAATATCAAGACAAATAGCCCCAGTCTGAGAAGAAATATTTGGATGCCAAATCTTTGTCACGAATCGCACCTGCCAAATCATTGTAAATTGTAATGAATATAAGAATTCCAATCAAACAAAATCCTATGACAAATGAAGTAAAAAAAACTTTACTATACCTTCGGAGGCTTAAAGGGATAAGTCTCCGGAACTATAATCTCCAATTTAAATTTTCCTCCTTCGTAAGGGGTATCTGGTGGACCTGCAATCTCTCCTTGAAGATGCGTCCAACTATCATTCACTAACTCAAGTCGAATCGCACACTTTGCAATCTAATGTACCAAATACAACAAAATTTCAGTATAATCTTTAAATTTTTAAACAACAAAAAAATAAAATGCAACAATCTTTTAATGTCCTTTCTTACGTCTTCACTCTTCATCACTTCCTTGAACTCCCGTTTGATTCTTTGAACAGCTATGTTAGCCATTTTAAACTGTTGACTGTAGCCGTGGAAGATAACACACCTTTACACTTTGTGGCAATATTAACCAGTAGGTAGTTAATTTCCAGTTTCACTGTGTTCAGACGAAGGGACACAATTAACTAAAAATCAAAGAAGTAAAATATCCTCTGAGTACTTTACCGGACAACGAAAGAAATCAAAATGACAAATTTATCGATGGAACTTTTCTCCTCTATTTGAAAAGAGCGATGTGTACTCTCCAGTACCTTCTTGCCAAGTGTCTAAACTTTCTTGTTGTCAAAGTATTCTAGCTTCGAACCGCGAGTCATGCGAGGCATTTGGTTAAGCGTTATAGTGTCAACCCGCATATGACATCGGTAAACCTTCAATTTGAGAACCGTGTCAATATGTGACATCGCCCAAACCTACGAGTCGCGATTCGAGGCATAAGGCTAAATCCTCGTGTCAGAATGAGACATCGGCGAATCTGCGAGTCTCGATTCGATTCGAGGCATATGCATGCAATTAAGGTGTGTTAGTATGCGACATCTTCAAACCTACGAGTCACGATTCGACGCATTAAGGTTTGATCTTTGTGTCAATATGCGACAATTACCAAACCTTCCAGGCTTATATTCGAGTCTTGGTGTGAAGTCGTGTCAGTATCAAACCTACGATTTGCGATTTGAGACATGTGACTTGATCTTCACGTTACCATGCGATATCGCCAAAGCGTCGAGTTGAAGAATTTCATGGCCAAAAGTTCAAATGCACCTAATAGGTAAGACGTCCTTAAGACCTATTTGTCCAAAGTATGAGTACGTATTGTATGCTTCAAGACGAGGCATTGCAAACGAGCTTCGCGTTTTTTTATTAAACTTTCAAATGAGCAAACAAGTTGGCTTTCTTCATTCCACATTCTTCAGTTTTAAGTTGTTATAAAATATCTCACGTGTTTGTGTTATAAAAATGCGTATACGAATATTCACCAATAAAAATATTTGCACCGACTGATTTTACATTTAAATCAGAAGCGTTATATTTTCCGAAAGTAAATTGCTGGAAAATATCTCCCCTGTTTTATATATATTTTTTAAATATGTCTGTTCAGGTATTAAACAGCAAAGATTTTATGCACCGATGTGCATGTTAAAAGTTCATTTGTCAGTTTGATACATGACCCATGACCTGGTCATGATGACCAGCACATGGAGAAACACTTTCAATCAATTTTGGTTTGTATAATTAATGTGTAATGTTTAAAAATTACCTCTGTAGCTTTTCCAATATTCCACCAATGTCGAAAAGTTATGAGCTTCCACTTTTTAAATTTTTATCCTTATTCGGAGCTTGAGTAACCGTGACGTCCGTCCGTCTCGGCCAAGATAAATCCTCTAAAATTTTCGAAATAGTGAATAGACCAAATCAAGGTCCTCAACCATGGATACTTAGCCAGCCAAGTATCCATATGGTTATCCATGGTTGAGGACCTTGGACCAAATCGGTTCAGAGGTGGGGGTAAAATAATTTGTATTGTACCAACAAAATTAAAAATTGCATTAATTACAAAAAAGTTACTTTTATAATCGATGTTTGAAAGATTTTTTTAATTGATTCGAGATCGAGACCAGTGGGGGGCCATGGTGAAAATTTTCAGACTAATAATCGGATTTAACGTTAAATTTTGCACACTAAATTCATTAGACAAATTTAGGGAACTGATTCGAAGATTATCGATGCAGTCGGAATACATCATACTGAATTTTGTAAATAACATGAACTGCTGGCTAGGGCTATTTGAAGTTGCACTTTTTTTAAATTATATGTAAAATCACTTATGAATAATAATTTGCGTAAAATTTTTCATTTTGCATAGCATACAAATAATTCTTCCAAATTTTGTTTCTCGCAAATATCTCAAAAAGGTTAAGATCATTGAAAGTTTGGTAGTCATTTAGCATCGAATGCACTAGTATGTATGTAGTACATAATAATGCATCCAACTTAGAAATACATTTTTTTTATTTAATCGTATTAACGTACGTAAATCGTAATTCATTCATAATAACAACAAATGTTGCTTTATTTTTATGCTTCATACCACTGGTATGGACACTATGGACAGTACTCACTTCAACTTACGTGATTTTTTAAAGTCAATTTCTATCCCTTGATGGTTCAGAGCCTGAAATTTTGTTTCATGATTTTTAAGTCCCATTTTTTAATTTGAAATACCCAAGTGACTTTTTCATTAAAACCATACAGATTTTAGGATGCATATGCGGTATTTTTTACATTTCCCTTAACAGCAAAGCGAAGAGCTCATTTATGTAATTATTTATGTCTGTTTTAATTACTTGCTCGCAATTGGAATTGTGGCTATTTTAACATGATCATTATGATCAGGGATAGTAGCAAAAGCAATGAAACAGCATGTGCCTTCGAATGCATCCAAGGTCTATTAAAATGAAGAATTGAGAATGGTGACGGTGACTGGTGGTGAGGCTATACCTAGTGGCTGTCCTTCGTATTTTTTTTTTTGTTTAACTTACTAGTTTAACTTTTTACTATAGGATAACTTTTGCTTACCAGCTTTTATACTGGTGATATTTCCAAGTAAGATTAGACCTTGCATCTGATAATATGCAGAAGCATGCATTCATATTTTCGTATAGAAACAAATAATATTTGCTTACCAAGTGCATAGTTTTTAACCAAAGTGTCTTTTAATACACGTACAAGAAAATATTTCATTTTTAACACGCAAATATAAGCATACAGTACTAAACTGGTTTGATATCCAGTTTAGAGTTCATCATATCGAACAGAGGTCGAACTTATGGCCCAGTATGTTCAATTGAAGGTAAGTTATATAAAATTAAATTTTACTAATAATAGAAATATTTGTGTTGTGTGTAAACTATTTGCATAATATGAAAACACGCAAGATAATTTTGTGTAAAAGTAAAGGCAGTTCATTCCATAAAGTTTATAATTCAAAATAGCCAAAATAAATCTTTGTTTGCTTCAAAAATTAATAGCAATTTTACTTGCGTAAGTTCAGGACAGGAGTACAAAATAAAAATGGATAGTTTTTGGAATGGGTACAATCTGGATAACTTTTTACTTCAAGGAGTAAACGTATCATCAGTGGAAGGTTCGTTTTTTAAATTTTACAAACCCAAAATTAAGTGCGATCTTAATAAACCTCTTACAATTAATAATAATTTTTAACTTTTGTGTAATTTCAGGATTTTCTGGCGTATTTATCGCAATAATGACTGCTGCATTAGTATACGAAGGAGTAAAAACATTTCGAGATTTGTTAATGGATAGATTTCTAGAAAAGCGAAGAAGTGCTAAAAATAAGAACGCTGTTATCTATGATGCAAATAATTGCAAACCCAATCCTTCCCCTGTGCACTATACAAAATCCTCAGAGACGAAAGATGAGCCCGGTAGTGAAATTAATAAGTCCAGTGGTGGTACCGAAGGGTCTATAGAAATTAAGTCAACAAATTGCTCAAAACCTGTGCCAGAGCCAAGGCAAAGTCCTTACTCGTTGTATAACCGAAAACAAATGAAACGCTTAGCAGAACTGTCAGTGTCAACGTTACTTCATATGATTCATGTCTGTCTCGGATATACGTTGATGCTTGCCGTGATGACATTTAATGTGTGGGTACTTGCCGCAGTGGCTATTGGAACCGGTGGAGGTTTCTTTATTTTTGATGTACTTAAACGGAAGATGTTGTAATTAATGTTCTATTAAAGGATACTGGATTGATTTTAAATAATCCAATGCGTTTTGTTGCGATGTTTATGAAAATATTCTTGTAAAATGTAAAAATCAGATTAATATATTATTTGTGATCTGAACACATGCCAGGTGCACATGATTGTGATATCTATGATAATCCCTATCAAAATAGCTAATAAATGCAACTTTAGCACAGAAAAAATTAAAAATACTTTTGAAACGAGGTGTATATGCCTAATCAATAATCAGTTTAGTTTTATTGTTTAAAGCACAAATAATTTGGATTGAGCATGCAAGTAATTTGTTTGAATTAATATTTATAGAACCCGTATTGAATAATTTTGAATTGCTTCTACTGACTAGTTTTTTTCCATAGGATTTTTAAAATGTTTGCAGACAAGATTCGATGAATTTAATCGTATTGAAGTTTCATTTGCTTAAACATCAACTGGTAGCAGGTCTTATTTTTAGCAAAATAGAAGAAAGCTGGCTGGCAGACGTCACAATTGCGACCACTCACTCCTAGCTTACATTCGCAGGCTCCTTCCTTGTTGCATTGCATATTCTTAGAGCCTTAACAATTCAAAAGAAACAAAAGTTGAGCATTACTTCTAGAAATGTATTATAAATCTTGAACAAAATTGAATTCCAAAAATATTTATTTGTTACCAATTTCATTGCATTGACAAGGAAGACAATCGCCTTCAGGAGTAAGGAAGAAATTATCCTTGCAACTTTCACAATTGGGTCCTCCTCGGTTGCCTTTGCAGTTGACGCAGTGTCCTCCATGTCCGGTTTTGTTATACAACTCCTGGTTAAAGAAGCATTCTTCGGAAAAGCCGTTGCAGTTGCAGGCTAAAATTGCAATAATACATAATAATATAAAATATAATGTATATGCACTGAAATAATTCATTTTTGGTAAAAAAAAAGTAGTTTAAATATTACCAAAGAATAAAATTACCTTTGCACTCATTAGCACTTCGGGCTGTCGCACGACCCCATGGCTGGTCATTATAGAAAGGAAGACACTTGTCGCAATCTTCCCCAGCAGTGTTGTGCTCACAGTGACAAGATTGTCTCAATTTGCCTACTTCATCTGAAGTTTTCACACATTCGGATGCATGTCCATTGCACTTGCACCTGCAAATAATTTTGTACGTTAAATAAATTAAGTAAATTTAGCCCTGTTAGAATTTACAATGCAATGCATATGTAATTTTAAAGATCTTAATCCATTTGAATAGGGTAAAACGTTACAAAGGGTAAAATCCTAAAATTGGTTTTAAAAAACTAACTTTCCCCCAACATGAAATTCAGAAATAGCATAAAAGTACGACTTCAAAACGGATGGTTCTCGGAAGATCTCATCTCCAAAAGTATTAGGACGATCCAAAGTGATTCTAATATCAGTTGCAGTAACCCACTCCTGCAGGTCTGAGCTTTTTTCAAAAGAATAAGCCGAAGGTCTTCCTTCCAAAGTTGATATCGCTACATTTCCACCTGACAATGGGGAAATGTCAGAAAACTCCGAGGTACACATCGCCTCTGTTTCCTTCATTGATTGAGTAGCGTCAACATAACCTAAATCGGGTTTGCCATAGACGCCAGAGCAATTTTGGCTAAAATATTGGAATGGAATCCAGGGTCCGTCCACCTTGGTCCGTTTGTAAATCGCAAAGCTGTCTGGTCTGGGGGAGTGGAACTTCAGGCTGATATAAGTAATATCGTAAGCTTTATTAAGGGACAATGTCAAGTTGACTCTGGGATTGTTTCCTAATTCGTAAAGGGTTTCGGATTGCCACCAAGTTGGCTTTTCCGCTGTGTCAAGATCCGTAAGGTACTTTGCTGGATGAGCAAGGGATGAATCGTTTGCAGTGCACACTTGGCATTCTTGTTCATTATCCCGTTGGAAACTTAATCTTGTGCTGACATCACAGAATTTTGTAGGTCCGTTTTCTCCACATGTGTTTGTCACATCAATTGGTTGGTTTAAGGCTATGTCCTCGAATTCTGGGTAACACCGCTAAAATATTGGGAAAAGGTGTTTGATTTTTGGAAGCGATTAATATAATTGACTAGTTAAAATTCTTAAATATTGCTGAATTTTTTTTCTACATCAGAAACTTGAAAGAATATGCATTAGGAATTTAGAAATGCAGAAGCTATTCATAATTTAAAGTGAAGATTCAAGAATTAACATTTCTTAATGGCTTTGCTTCATCTAAAATCCATTTGAATATTTACTTAAATAAACACGAGTTAAAAACCTTACCTTTGGAGTTCCATCCTCTGTATGACAACCATTCCAATTAAAAGATTGAGAAGGCACACTGGCTAGAACCAAAACCCCGATTAAGGATAGCACAAAATTGTACATGGCTGATAAAGTTACCGTCAAGGTTGATAAGTTTCTGTTTTTCAAAACTATTTATAAATATTAAATTGTTATTCTCTCTTTGCTTTGATCTGACTCTCTTGAAAGACAACGTCCGAATAAATGAAATAATCTCCCCAGTCCTTCGTGAAATGGACAAAATGGTAACTGATGAATCTTTGAGACAAAGAAACTCCTTCAAAATAATAAAATCCTTACTCGTGTTCCCCTACCTCAGCAGACTGTCTACTTAATCAGAAAATGTATGACTAATAATTTTACAGATTCTGTATCTCTTCTTTTCCAAATTGTTATAGTTTCATTAGTTTTATACATGAAACCCAAGAAGTGATCTTTTGCAATAAGCATTAATTTAGCTTACTAAATTATAATCTAATTTTGCAGGAGGAAGGGTCATAACTATCATAAGATTTACTTCTATAGAAAAATCTTTGAAAAAATAGGTTATAGTTTGCAAAAACGCATGAAAAGCTATTCTCTGTCATTATATTTTTATGGCATGATAAACATAGTTTCATCTATTTACAATACAGTAAAACTTTTATAAAAAATGTCATTGAAATATTGAAACATGCGTTTTCCAATTTTAACATAAATGCTTTTTTGAATGTAATGTTGTAACATGAATATCCTATTGTAGCTGTAGCCTGATCTGATTTTTAAGCAGCGAAATGGAAGATTAATGAAATATAACTGTATTATAAATTTTCAGAGTTTATCAATTTCCAAAGGCTAAGGAGAAACTCTTGATTATAAATGTCGTCAACCGTATTAAGTTTGACAATTTAAAAAATCCGATTTTTGCTGAGTGAGTTCCTACTCCTACTCATATGATAACATTCGTATTTTTCCATCATATTACAATTACAGGCATACATTAAAATATAACTTTTGGTTGAATTCGTTTACAACATACAACCGAAAGATAAGACCTAAAAATGCATCGTGTCAGGTTTAATTCAATAATAAAACTCTGCTGGCATATTCATAGATCAAAGGCCACATTATTCATCTCCAGCTAAAATTGCAGTGCTTAAAATTTAAAAAATACCCACTATCACTAAAAGTTCAAAGTTCAAATTAAAAACCTTATAACAAAGTTTGTGATTAAAGCAACAAGTATTTTATTGCAGATTTGTAACTCAGCATTTTGTCCTGCTTTCTTTGTTCAGAAGATTTTTTAAGCGTTCCATATAGATGTATATAAAAATCATAGACAGCTATACTGAACAACAACTACAGTCCTAATGAACAATATAATTATTATTTTATTTATAGTATACATAGACAACACTTTGAGATTTTAAAAATCACAAAAATATTTTGTTGGAAACGGATGGCAAATGGCCACGGCATATTGAGATGATTAAGATCTACCTATTTCAACGTATCTTTAGATTTACAATTACAGCAATATTTGCAACATGAACGATATAGTAAAAACACTTGTGAAAATCAACCACACGATTCGTACTTTACACAAACTTGTATAAATGTACAACAAATTAACCAAAAGTTCTAACAATAATATAAATATTTATGAAACTATTTAGTGACTTGAATTGATACTGAAATTACAATACTTTTAATTATGTTAGTTCCTTACTTCGCAAACATAAAATGCATTGAGCATGGATTTATTTATCGTTTAAGATAAATAATGCACACGGTGAAATATAAACGATTCGTCGTTACTTTTACATCATTTGCTCCAATGAGAGTTCAATTACATTAATAATAACATTGAATGTAAATGTTTTAATAAATTAAGATGAGTTATATCTGATGGACTTGTAATGCGCAATATTTCTTCACTTTGTATGAGATCACAACTCTCCGCTTTCCAGTGCCTTGTTAATCTCTACAGCTATCTTTACCATAATTTGATTTTGCGGAGTTCCGGTTTTGAAAGCGGCATCCAACAGGGATTGGTCTCTGAGGTGGGTCGCCATAAACTTAATTCTCGCTATGGATTTATCAGTCAAATGATTCTTGACAAGGTGGACCATCTGTTTCTCACAATCGTCCACGGTCTTCAGGAGGAAGTTCCGGTCGTAGCTGTAATCCACCTGCAATTTACAATTTATTATTATGAAATTGTAATCACACATTGACCAATGTTTTAAATGGTTTAGAATTAAACTTCGTTTTACTTACCTCTGTGAAGCTCACAATAGTTTTTGCAATGGAACGAAACTTTTCTGCAAAGTTATTTGCTAGTCGGACTTCTTCTTGACTGAACTGATCATTTTGCATTAAAATTCCAATCTTTATGGATAACTTGATGAGATTCTTGACGAACTTCTCCGCGATTTTTTTGTCATTTGTCTGTAAATAATTAATTACGCAATAATTTTCCCTTCATTTCAGATTTTCGCGAATTTAGAGAAGGAACTTAATAATTGAATGAAATACGTACATGAGTCTTGATAAGCTGGTAGAGTAAATCTAATAGCGTTGACAGATTATCACTAATAAATGCCTTTGCAGCCTTTCGACTCGATAACTGACCTAAGATCTTTTTCTGTGCACGAAGGGCAAAGTCCCCGGACTTGAAATGACTTGGTTCCGCACTCATCTTTTATTTGGTTTGTATCTTAGAAGGCTTTTAGTCTGCAAAGGTTAAATCATAAGCTTTGAGTTAGTATTTGTGGAAGCAATTGAGTTTAAATGCACTTTTTAACTTTAATTCCGTACTTACCGTCTATTTTATCTCCGAATATCTATCCAGACAACCCTTGACCTTTCGTGTCTGCGGTAAGATAGAAGCTTTTTATTTCCTAGCAATAAACTGATTGTGGTTCCGTTTCCAAGGTATAACTTTTGGCAAGACGGCTCCTATAGTTTACAGTACAGCTCCTGCAATATAGTTTGAACTATTTGCAAATTTCACTATATTTATCCGGTGATCGATTTGGACACGAAAGCAATTTTTCCTGAAAATAAAGAAAAACCTTGAAATAAACCAATGATTCAAGATTGAACGGAAATGAAATAAAATTGCTACAGTATGAATATAAATTAAAGTAATGACTATGCAGTCCAGGGATTACAGATTGTACACTCTCTGTATGGTATTCTATGCTATACAATTTGTGATTATGATTTCAATTCCAATGACGTGTATATTCTCAAGATCAAACACAATTCCCCATAAAAATGACTTTATCGTCAAATTTGACTCACTAATTTTGGTATTAAAATGTTTTTCACATATTTCCTTTTGAAAAGCTGGGATCCCACATACTTTTTATATTTGTAATTTATAATCCTCTCTACAAAGTACAAATATTTATGCTATAATATAGCATGCTCCAACGCAGCCAGATTTCATGTGAAATTTTACAACTAAACAATTTTGATTAAATTTTGTGTTGCTTAAATAAAGACCTTGTACAATATTGCACTATGCACCAATATGGCAATATTTGCAATATATGTTTCAAATGATGCAAAATATCATGATGAGAAGAGATATTTTGTCATTTTGATATCAATTTATTTCTATTACTGGGTAAATGCATCTGTCTGTATCTCACTTTATGCACTGTGATCGGGGATAGACAAAGCAAGCACTCACTTTTGTTTGTGTATCTTTGGCATTTGAGATTTGAGCATTTATAGTTTAATTAATTCAGTACGATAACACAGTCTGAACATATCCATGTGTGTACATAAGGTATTATAATGAACATAATGTGAGGAAAACAAAACAAATAATTCCTGACTGAAGTGATATCAACAAAATAAGCACATTTGATATAGAAAATTATTATTGATCATCACAATAAGTCCTCAGAAAGTATTATAATCGAAAATTCAAGGAAAAACTATAGAAAATCGAGAAACTTCCAGCTGTAATGTATTTTATTGAATATAAATAGTTTTAGAAAATCAAGTAAATTTTATCATAGCTGGTTTGACTAAACATGAGATTTCTGAGTAGATCGGGCTTCTAAATTCTCACGTACTGTTAAGTTTCTTACATTTATGTATAATATGTCATAACAGGTGATGGTGTATGTATTCAATCTTGTGAAACTGTTCATATTCTTAAAAAAAATTAAAATACTTAGTAGAATGTTTTGCACAGTTGCACATGGACATTACTTATCACATCACACACAACATTTGATTAGAATTGAATTTTTTTTTCAGAATTAAATATTAAGAATTTTTTCTACTCTATAAAATCACAACATATAGTAAATTGATTGAGCTCAAAGCGCTCCGTATTTTTGTATTTGACACTTTGACAGAACTTTTGAAAAAATTAACTTAACAAATTTATATTTACCAATTCAATCTAGATAGGATTCCACAGAGTTAAATTTCAACGAATTTTATTCTATACAATAAAAGTTCTATCCAACTAGGGCGATTCCAGCCCAACCGAAATCAAATTCGCAATTTTACTCAGAGCCTCTATGTAACATTTCAGAATAACATTTAAGAAATAATAATAATTCTTGTGGTTTTTCCTCTTCACACTTGCGTCTCAGAAAATGAACGAGTAGTAAAGTTGCCTTCTTAAATTTCCTAATACTAACTGTGTATTAAATTAACCAATGTCAGAGAGGTCTTAACTTGTTATAGTTAACCCAGCGTAGTAAATGGTACTATTTAATAAAATATGCATGGGAAATCGTCCTTTACACTGTCAAACTATTTGTAATGATAAGTAAGTAAACTACGGTTCTAACTCGATTTCCTCTTAATGTGACTACTCATTAGACATCACTGTGTGTCCATATTTTTCATGAGATAAAGCATGTCAACAACTAATCTATATTCTAAATAGGTAGTAAAATAATTGTATAAATGAATATGCATAAGTGACTATTCTTTTTTGTATAATCTAATCGTGGTAAAATGTGGTAAACCTCATTTGCCTCTTCCTCTTGTCCCACTCACTTCACTACACGCTGTCACATAATATTATCAATGTATGAATGAATAAACGCTGCAAACCGTTTATGCATTTGATGTACTAAGTCTGTATTTAATGACTCGTCTCCCTATTTATTATCTATCTCTATTCAAATTCCCATAGTATTAAATATTCCTAGGTATAATTATGTATTATTTTCTCCTGAGTGAGAATTGATCAAAGCGATATCAAAAATCATATAGATCGTATGCTATAAGCTATATATGATGTCCAATGACGTTTTAATTTTGATACGACGTACGACTCAGAATTACTAAGACGTAGACGTAGACTTACCCATGCGCTAAGACTTTAAATTTTATAAGTTTTAATTTTTCTAAAATCTTTCAATGTCTTTTAATTCATAATTTTTGAAATTTACCTTTAAACTGATTATTATTTGATAAAGGTGAAAGGTATACACGATGTACACAAATGCCAAAAGAGATTATTCACCTTTCTCTTCTTGTTTATTTACAAGTTAAGCAGACCGACTAAAAGACAGTTTTATATATACTAGAGAAGAGAACAAACACCCGGATTCTTCTTTTCACATGGACCAACTTCCCTTTCCCGAAAAACCCGACTCGACAGACTAGTAGACGCAGGCAAACTGGGTAAACTTACGTAATTCACATTCACATAGCATTCAAAGCATACACAACACATAGGTATAGTATCACAAGGCTAGATTAGATTAGCCGCAATGCAGCTATCCTGCATGTTTCTATTCGGATTCTCGTTGTAAAATTGGAACTGAAACATTCGGTTTCGGTCATCTACACGCAATGTCTCCCTTTTCTTCAGTTTTGACAAAAATATACTTCACCGACCAGACAACCACGATTATTACTTTGGTTTACATTTGCATCCCGAGATTTCATCTGCAGTGTATTTCTTTCTATTCTAAAGATGTTCAATCACCTCAGAGTATAAAGATGAGAATGAGAATACGTCTTTGTTTCTTTCTGCTCTTTCTAATAACGGGTGATGGAAGCGTATTTCTTAAAATGTTCATGTCATCACCCTTTTTAAATTAGGTAATATATAAGATCTATACTGAATGATTTATTCTATATTCTATAGTAAAAATGTCGTAAATGGATATTACAAGGCTATAAAAATAGAATGACCAATTGTGTAACTAGAAGCTATTTTATAACTTTGTTAAGTCTCTATGTATTTGCTACATTATATGAATTTATCACCAACTGAGATTTTATTAAAATGATATATGCAATTAATTATATTTACCGTTGTTTTACTGAATAAGTCACCATACAAGTAATTGCCGTGGCTTATCGGGTGGTTTACAGAGAATTTCAATTGAAGTGAAGTCGACACTTTAGCACACGACAACTTCGTGAATAATGAATAATGCACTGTATGAAATAATGATTACATGCACTTACAATCAAATTACCGTTGTTGGCATTCAATCCTGGCTGCAACTTCGTGAATCTTAAAATTTGTTTTAAATGTTATTGCGAAAAGAAAGATTACTACCAAACGGCTTTAAACAACGTGCAATTGTTACTTTAATTATTAATGAATTTTCACTATGCAATATCAAATGCTTAAATTGAGTATTTAATTACTAATGTGCCCAGACAGGATTTTAAAGTACACTTACAGACTTCAATCAAACTGGATGACAATTTTCTGCACTGAAGAAAAGGGCTCCGTTAGAATAAAAAAAGTCCTTTAGTATAAACCGTGTGAATCGTATTAGGGTCAATGGAAATCCCGAAGCAATAATAATATACCTGAAGAAACCATGTACATGTCAAATGCCAGATGGTCATGCATGGCTCGACTGTTCCGGAAAAACATTTTATAAGGACCCGAATAACATGTTTTATTATGAAAGTCTCAAAAGGCAGATGTTCCTTAGATATTTTTTTTCTCAACTCTCTATTGAGAAAATGTAGGGAACCCTTATAATGTGATTCACTTATTTGAGTCAAAATTGCCTTTCAAGGTATCAAATATTTGACAATACGATACTAACTGCCACCTTAAGTTGCAGATGATTGAAACTTGGGACCAAATATAATTTTACTTTAATATCTCAATTTAACCTTACCACAAAGTTAAAAAAGTATTCTTATTTTATAATTGGTTATTTTCAATCTAGAGTTTGATCGTTTACCGAATTTGACCATTTTCAGTATACACAATCTTATTACAACAGATGACAGTGAACTTTTTTGAATTGAAAAGACACACCTTGAAACTGCTCCTTATCAAAAATTTCCTAAATTTCTAGGGCACTTTTTAAATTCGAAACACAAAAACGGTTTTAATAACTTCAAATTATTGAGTCTTCGCCTCCGTATTTTGGATTGAAGACGCATCTAAGACAACCCGTTGCTTTTTCAAGTTTATGGTAGAATAGCAATTGATGTACCTTGCCTTAAGAACATAAAGCCAATGCCCACATAACATTTTCTTATGGTATAGACATGCAAAAATGCCATCAGTTTACCAAAGCATTGGATCAAAGCATATTAATGTTGACTCTGATAAACAACTTGTTTAAATAGTGAACAAACAACTTTCAGTTTGATAACAATATTTGCATGGTATAAGATTACCTTGTATTTCAATGCATTTTGCAGGTTCATCGTGAAACAAAGTTGAGTCCCCGTCTGAAGAAAGGCATCATGAGAGAGGTTAGGTAGAATTTACAAAGCCGAATACATTAAGCCTTTTGGATAATATTTAAACGGGAATAACGACCCACACGAGATTCCAGTTTTCCACTATGCTATATTACCGATTGCGAATTCCAATCTGAATCCCAGTCCTTATTCAGCTTTTCTCTCAGCAACTATAACTTTTAACATGACATATTGTTCGTTCCTCAAGAATTTCATGATGATTTAAATGCATCTTTTCATAGTATGTAAAGCAAGAACCTAGGCGATGAATGTCCTATAAAAATTCTATCCTTTCCATTCATAGAGATTCATTCATGCAAAGTTGCAGAGTAATGTGTGATAAAAATTCAACTAAAGTACCTGTATCTTTATCTGTACTAAGGTACCCACTACCTTGCTTAGCTATAAGATATAAGAAAAGAAGATGCGGAAAACTTTTGAAAATCGAGATGGTAACTTTTTCTTGAAGTAGAACCTGAAATAATATCTACCTTGAAATACAAATTTGAATTCCAAATAAATGCAATAAAAGATTTTAAGTCTACAATCAAGATCAAGAAGTGATTTCATGTTCGAAAAGGATTTTTTTGTGAGCTGGCTGATTGTTTTCTGACACATCTTTAACACATACCTTAATTTTTGCCAGACCAGATTTTTTTAATGATATTTTTTCATTATTTTCGGAACTTTTTGCAAAGTCTTCAGGGTGGAAAGGCGATATTTAAAAATTACGATGCATATGCACATATGAAAATAATAATTATTATGCTTGCCATCAATCTATCATAAAATTTAGAAATGCAAAAATGTATTTCGGTAGCATGGAACGGGTTATGAGTTCACAGTTTGGTCTAACTAATTTTTCGCTTGGCTTTAGCCCAAATGATACGGCGTTAAATTTTTGACTGATCAAATTAAACTGCACTGGTCCATCCAACCATAGCGGACATCAAGTTGAGAGTAAGACTTACATTGTTACATTTAATGAATGTCAATGTGTACATGAAAAAACTTTAGGAAAGCGTTTTACATGCGATTTATAATAAACAATTAGCTTAAAACATAGATGACATAAAAGTTTATTCTTAATCGTAAGTTGCAAATATATAATTTGTTAACGCTTTTCATTGATGTTAAAATATTTATAAATTTGAAATCCGTGTTAATCACCGATGTGACTATCAACCGATTTTATTTCCAATAAATCAACTTAGAATATCAATGGAAGTCGCGTTCCATTTGAGAAAAATTATGCCGAAGACTTGCCAGTAGCACGTCGTTCAATGATCCATACAATGACAATGATAATTAGTCCAGCAATCAAGAAGTAAAAGAGTCCAGCCATTTCGTGCAAGTTTAGCTGATCAAAGTCCTCCTAATTTAAAAAAAGTAAAATATATATTATATTATCTAATTTGAAGACTTAAAATTTCCCCTAAAAGATGATTTAAGCTTCAAGAAAAAACTTTACAGAAATATGAATTGACAAACCTCGTCAATTTCACCACCATCATCGTCATCTTCATCCTCCTCACCGGCACATGCACCATCATTCCACCATTTTTCAATGAGTTCCTCAAGCTCTCCATTTTCTTTCAGCTTCAGAATAGCCAAATTGACATGGTCGCTAAAAAATTTGTAATTAAATTCATTTATGCGCTTCGATCTTGCAGATGTATTTGTATTGCATGTACTTTTTAGAATCACTTACGTGTAAGGTGAACCCTTTGGTGTAGCAATGGCATATCCTCTTGAAGGTCCAAAATCTTCATCGACGGTAATGAGATCACATGGCTCTTTTGAGATGACATATTCAGCTTTTGGAGATTCAACCAAGAAAGCGAAATTTCCTACAAGAAAAATACTTTTAAAAATAATTTTTATAAGACCGTTTTCTAAAAACTGGAAGCATTACCAACCTTCACGGACTTTCTCAAGCCCTTCAGCATAGCTGGTAACCATACTGTCCTTGCTTTCCATGTGTTCAAGCATTGTATTGTAAATAGCTCCATCAGCAGCCTATAGGTAAGTACAGGAAATTAACTGGGTATTCTAAGCAAATAAAATTAAAAGTAGAACTGCAGATTTAATTAAGTTTACCTTGAAGTAAGCTGCAGTTGATCCATTGGCTATGATTCCGTAAGACATATCGTCACTTTCCTTGACAAGGTCTTCAATATTGTCAATTGAAGACGCAGCATGAGGTTCAGAGTCAGCCATTCGTTGGGCTGCAAGACTAGCGGTATATGCTCCGACAATAACAAGGACAAAAATCAAAAATACAGATCGTATGACCTTTCCAGTAAGTGATCTATCCAGTATAACCATTTAAGAACTTAATAAAACGTCTTTTTGATGTGAATTCACATTTTCCTATGAATAAAATCTTACTCAGGTCTGAAAATGGAGTCTTGGCGAAGGAAAGTGATGAATCCCTCTCCATGAGTTTCAGGGTTCTTAAATGACCATTCGACGACCAATGAAATGATGACCAATCCAAGAAGTGAGAAAGCAACGGCTGCCCAAACATAACCGTGGAAGGGTAAAAGGAAAGTGTAATCAGCTTCAGATTCATCTTCTTCCTCTGGAGGCTCTTTGATCAAGATGGACAATTGGAAATCTTGGAAAGGTGTCGAAAAATCAACATGTCGAGCTCGAAGTTCCGTTACAGTCAATGGAGCAATTGCCATGTCAGCTTCCTAATATTTATTTCAAAATATTCTCCAATTGATTTCATCTTTGTGACTGCTTTAAATGTCGTTGTTTTATCCTAACCTTTCTGATAAGTTCTCCCATCATACCACTCCATTCTCCATTTTCACCTAATTTTCCATATTTACCATCCTTGACAATGTGAATTTCATCTGTATTAATTGAATAATTAGCATAAATGATCATATTTAATTATTAAGATCTGCAACTTTTTTTTATTATCATTGATTTTTTACACGTACGTTCAATTTGGAGAACTTTAGAAATTTCTTCAGCAAGATCTTCACAGAAGCCTTTAAGTTTATCATCGTCTCCGTCATCTCCTTGCATTAAGTAGGGTTCGTCCTTAAGACCAAAATAATAAATGTTTTTTTTACAGAGAACGAAAACTACATGATTCAATTCAATTCAGTGAGTTTTTCCATATTTTAGCTTATAAAATAAATACAAAATAAATTAAATTACTCATTCTTACCAAAATGCTTGTTATTCTAAGCTTTTCAGCCTGAACAATTGCACCATTTAGCAAAAGCATCAAGGTGACGCCAACTAATAACATTGGCCTGGCAATCATCTTGGTCCGGTATCACTGTCTTACTTCCGGCTGAAATTAAAATATGAAACAAGTGGTTCATGCTCCTTTGATTTACAAACAGATTTTAGACTATTTATAAAATAAAAATTGGAAGATTTGTTCCGTTTAGATAACTAGTGTATTATAGGTATGGATTTAATAGAAGCTGTAAATCAACTAATTTTTAAACTATGAAGTTATGATATTTAATATTTCATGGAGATGCGTGCAGATTTAAGAGAAAGCTCTTACCAACGTTACAAATAGGACTTTACTCCAGTTTGACCTACAAACTATAATGAACTGTTGGTCAGGCCGAGGTCTTGTAACTAAAATTCTAATAGTAAACTGTGTACCGCTGGGAATAGTTAAGAATTCGATCAGATATCAAGTGGCCTACAATCTAAAGCATTTATCTTTTCCATGCCAAGCCAAATACATATAATAGATTAAGAAGCATAGGACATCCCATTTGCAGATTATAGTTAAGACTGTAGAGTTAGATTAGAGGCGTAATAGTTGCTTAAAACGACGATGACTACTTGAGGCTAGATTTCATTACTCTAAAAGATAAGAGTGCTAGTTAAGAAGACTGGTGAATTTGTGGTGAAAATTCTAAATATAATCGTCCCTGCATGCATCCTATAACATTTCGATTTAGTGACACTCCTACTCATGTTGTTGATATGCTACAAATACCATGATCTTGATTGTCTAAATGAAATCCGAAATCTAGGTTTCCTATCAAACCTTCATTTGTTTTCTGCTCGGAGAATAGAAAAGCTTTCAGCTTCCGAGTTTACACAATTGTGATTCGAAATGAATCGTCCTAGATTAGATAGATTGCAAATCTGAGAATCAATGTTGCAAAACGAAAATCCACATAGCATCCCACTAGTGCAAACAGTGTATTTAGCAGATCGAAGTATCAAGGTCTTTCTCATGAATATCCCGTCCGGTTCCAATGTTCTATTTTAGATTACTTGTTGCTGTTTACTACATCAAATGAGCTTCCTTGTCGTGTCAGAAATAGCACACTGTCGAAAAATAAGGGAATTTATTCATTCCTTTTAGTTTACATGGATTTTTTTTGTTTCTGTCATTTATATTAATCTCAACACTTCATTAATTTAATTTCATGTCAAATCAATGACAACTTTGTAGATAAATGATTACGATAAAACAGTATATAATTCAGTTTTGAAATTTGCAGTAAACTTGTATAAATTAAGACTGAAACTAAAATTCTTGTTTATGATACTCCCTAAAATAACTATGAAATTAAATATTCTATCATAATCCTATAAATTGGTCTTTCTTTTGATTGAAATGCATTTAAAAGATGATTTTCTACATAGAAGTAATTTACGAAAAGCTTGTTAATTATTTAGAATAATGAATTAAATTGAGATTTCATTTTAGGAACGAAGAAGCAAACTTTTACACCGCATTTCATAAAAAAAATTTCAGCTATTTGTGGAAGAATGAAAGGTTACAATTTTTTATTTAATGTCAAATGTTAAAGCTAAATCGATTGGGTTCATTTTAAAGTTTATATGCAATTATGCTTTTATGCAATTTTTATCTGCCAAACGATTGCGAGAAACTTGATTGTGTTTCTAGACGATTAAAAATCTAACATGATGTTTAAAAATCAAAATAATCAACGTTTTTCATGAAAATAGTTTTTATACTGACTGAGTTAAGTCTAATTGGAAGTCAAATTTAAAATATTCGACAATGTCCGTTGAGCTCATGTGTAGAATCCAAGTTGCATACGAGAATACGATTATTCCATTAAATCTATTGGATTGGACCCATCGTGCTGGACCAGCTCCTTAATTTAATGTCACCCTGAGGCTTGAAGGTCTTAAAGAAGTTAATTTTTCAGGAACCATTAAACGCTCTATATATGAGGAAGAACCTTCCACGGTGGCAGTGCCACCGTGTGTGTACCTTTTCCAGACATCCTAAAATAAAATGTAACATTGAAAGGTAGAATAAAGAACCCTCTGACTCAATAATAATTCTCAACAGTGCTTGGGTCCTTTCATAGGGTACCTTCCCTACTCGTTGGAATAAAAAGACTGAACTTAAATGGCTTGACATATTTATACCATTATTTAGCCTAAACAGAATACTTGAAAACCTAATGTTTCACCTCATTCGTTGTGGGAATACTACATTAAACTATTAACTGTCAAATAGTTTAGCTTGAGTTATTGTAGTGTTTACGAAGTTAGTTGCCGCTAAAGTTGTCAATTTTTTTCAAGAAACGATCTAACTATCCTATTTCAATTCGAATGTTGTTTTAAAATTTTTAAAGCTACATTAGATATTTGATTTTTGTATTTTAGTTCCCAAACTATAGTCAACGATATTAACATTTTTGCTTAATTTTGTAATATTATTAGTGAATATTTCCAAAGTATAACAATGAGTCATTATATTAGCAATATAATTTCTGTTGTTTATCTTCATAAGCCGAGCATTATGTTATAAAGGAACGGAAAAGACTCAATTAAGGAAGTTAGTCAAGAGGGTAAAAAATTAACGAAACAATACAGACACACAAGATATGTAAGTGACCGTTCATTACTTTAAAGTTTAAACAATAAATATTACATACAATAATACAATATATACAATATTAATATTACATTCAGTCAGTGTTCTCTATATTATGCTAGAAAATGTTGTCTATGTTTTGTATCAAATATTGTTAAAAAAACAATGTAAATTGCCTAAAAGTTTGAAAACTTTAACAATCCTTGATCTTGATTTCTGGCGTTTTAGGTCCAGGTCATATTCTTTTCGAGTTTTCTTCTGACGATTTGCAAATTGCAAGTAGTTTTTGAATTTAAGATTTGCAACGATACGATGAAGCATTTGATTAGAAGCTACACGCAGCAGAGAACTGGACCAGCAGCACCTTCAATCTGGGATTTAAAATCCTTTTTATATCATGGTAATGATTGTAAACTAAAGACTTGCTTTATCAGCTCGAGTAATCAAGATGAACAAGTCAGCCTGTGGAATGCTCTGGAAATCTGTACCACAGTAAACTCCAAAAAAGCTGCTATCTATAATAGGAAAACAGATATTAGCATAAATCAATCTCTGAGACTTGGAGAATTATACAGATCTCAGATCAAAATCATTACCAACCAATGCCGAGATTTTGGAGATAGATGCTGTTTATCATTTCAGCAATATTTTCAAGCCATCAATTTTCAACTTCCAGCTGGAAACAAAGATATGACAAATTATCTAGATGATGATGAGGATGAAGACAATGTCACCGAAGAAGTAATACACGAACATGCTGGTCCTGAGCCAATTGTACAAGAAAACAAGACTTTTTTTATTTGAGACACCCATAAATGTATTTTTTATAATGGTTAAGTGTCAAAGAACTATATATTTTTATTTATTTATTAAATTCAGGAGGAGTCGGGGTCATCAAAGCGGAAAGCTGTTTCGAGTTTAACTCCAAATCCAGAAAGTTTCAAAAATCATAGATCTGACATTCAACTTCAACCTACTGATTCTGGTAAGGGTAATGACGCATCATAGATCATAGTTCGTGAAACAAATTCAATATATGAAAATTTGACCTCTTTGACAAAGCTTCTGTGATATTAACAGATGACACAAGTTCAGAATCCAACCAAATGACGAACGACACGGGATACAACCACAATGAAATGATGAATGAACTGGAAGAACCTATCTGGTCATCAACTTCCGAACCTGAAAATCCGCTAGATTTTCTTGCAAATATTTCTCCATCGTCCACCCTTACTTCCCCTGATTCTCGCACCATGGACGTTAGCCTTGAACCAAAAGACTTAGAAGATTACTCTGATAGAACATTGATTCGAGTAATAGATGAAATTTTATACAGTACGGGGTTGGTTACCTGGGATGAAAGCAGTATGGCTGAATTGATTGAAGATGAATTCACTGATTCAACAAATCATTATGGTAGTTTCACTAATCTCGAACATCTCGATGCATTATTCGCCCAAGCAGGGTTGTTTTGAGCTGAAAATCCATCAGTTTTAAACCTATCCATACAAAGTACAAAGAAAGTAACATTCAATCAAAAAGATATTTTTAATTACCAAACTAAATGAACCCATTATAGTGTCATACAAAAGTCATATATAATTAATCAATTATGTAACCCCAACATCCAACGCTTTACTTCATCTCTGCAAACAAAAAAACAAAGTCATCGACCATAAATATTAGCCATGGAAGAAGGCAGTGTGTACTTTTGCTGCTAGCGGGAAAAACATTGCCGTGTGTGAAGTTGAGCGAAGAAGTGATTCTTTTTTATTCTTTGTGCTTTGTGTTTTTTATCGGCTTTCCATTGTGACTTCATTCTTCAATTCAATAGTATGTACAAAGTATTGATCTCATCTTCAGTGTCAACTCTTACTCTTATTTTTACTGTTATTATTATTGTCTTTCCTTTGACCTTTAACCTATGTGCCTTCGTGTACAATGTTGAATGTACAAACAAATCACAAAAATCAAAAATATAAATTAATCAAGTGACAAGTGATACATGATAGTCGATCGTTGATCGTGGATTGAGAATTGAGACTGTGGACTGAGAGTTGAGTCAATTTGATTGATTGAGATTTTATGTGAAATCGAAACTTATCGATGAGGCATAACATTTTGGATTTAGTTCGTTCGTAGTATGTAGTAGTTTCCTGTCACCTGTTTCCTACAAAGTCAAAACACAAAAGTGTGTATATAGATAGTCATAGTGCAGTTAACTGTGAACTACTGATGACTGACTGCAGTCAGTAGTTCGTGCCAGTCGTCAGTGTCGTAAAAAGTCAGAAAGTCACAGTTCACAGTCCATAGTTCAAAGATAATAATATTAATAATGGATAAGACGGATATGAAAGAATCGTTAAGAGCTTCAAGTGGTGGTGGTAGTGGAGGGTCAGCATCATTAGCAACACAGGCCATGTTCACTCATCGAATCGTTAACGTTGATTTCTATTCCACATTTCCTTGTGCCGGGTTGGACTCTTCTTACTCGGAATTTCGATCCAAGGACGTTACAAGAGTTCCTGTTCTTCGAATATTCGGCTCTACTCCACAAGGTAGAAGATGTCTAGTTTGTGTTTTAATAAATGTTAAATGAGTTGATGTATAATGTATGGAAATTGGAATAATAATACAGTTTTATTTATTTCTTCGTTTATTAGGACAGAAGACATGTGCTCATATTCATGGAGCGTTCCCATATATTACCATACCAGATGATCCTAGTATCGATAACTTGGACCAGAAAATTGCTAGAGGAATCGACACTGCGGTTAATGAATTTCTTGGATCCGCAGCTACTGGTCGTCGAAATTACAATCCTTCGACACAGCAGCATGTGTTCAAAGTGAAGAGAGTTATTGGTCGGTATGTAAATTTAGGGATGCGAAACTATTGTGATTATCAAATCAGATTAGAATCTTTTCCATGAGGGGTTGTTTCCATTTTTATAGGAGCTCTTAATAATATTATTTGAAATCATAAGTAACTGGTGACCGGATGCCAGACGGACAAGAGCTGAAGAGGTTTAACTTGTAACTTTATTTTTATGCAGGACATTCTATGGATTCAGATCAACTGAAGAAGCATTTCTGCGAATCTATTTTTACAATCCATTAGTAATTAAGAAAGTTGCTGACCTTCTACTTGTAAGTACAGAAAGTTTGTTGTATTGTTTTACCTGAGCCCCTTAACTCGTAACTCATCCAACTCTTAACCTAAGTTAATTATTTTTTCTTATTGTTTTTTAAGAACGAGTAATATAGCTCGTTTTTAATGCAGATAATTCACCATTATTGTTATTAACTAAATTCATGTTGTTATTGTGAATTACAGAATGGAAGCATTCTGAACAAAATTTTTCAACCATATGAAGCACACATTCCATATCAATTGCAGTTTATGATTGACTTTAATTTGTATGGGATGAACTTGGTCCACTACAAATCAGTAAAGTTCCGACGCAATAAAGAAGTAGCAAGCAATGATGTAAACCATGCAGCAGTTTCAGTTAAGCAGTCCCTGATTTCATCGTCTGGAGTTTCAAAATATTGGGATTTGTCTCAGTTGCCTGAAAACATGTATAGTCCTCCTTCTTTGGAAAAAACCACAACTTGCGAATTAGAAGTGGATATTTTAGCTTCGGATATCATTGTTTCACCATCTCAGTCGGGTAGCACATTAAAAAAATTATTTTGCGTTTTAACAATATATTGACAACAAACTATAAACTAATATTCCAGTCTTGAAATTGCAATATTTAATACTGAAGACTGAAGTATCTTCCAATTTGAACTACAGTATTAAATGAAACATATTTATATTTTAGCTGTTAGATCATGCAATCCTGGAATTGATGCGATTTGGCAAGATGAAATGGAAAGGCGTAAACAACATGAAGAAACCAATTGGTCACAAATCACTGTACCTGAAAGCCAAGCTCGTGTTTATAATGGGGAAATGTTTCCAACTGAAAGTAATTTTCGGCGTTTATTGGAGGAAAAATTAAACTCTGTGCCATATGATGTACGTATTTATACTTGATCTTTATATGTATTTTGAGTGGTTAGTGAAAATCAAAACATTTTGAATATCAATTTTTATTACAAAGGAAATGTCAGAAAGATTCCAGCCACTGACAGGACATAAAAGCGATTGGGTTCCTTGCTCTCAAGTGGAAGTGCAGACGCCCAAGACTAACAGTCAAGTCAGAGCATGTAGAAAGAAAATGCAACAATCTGTCGTAGAAGAAACAGAGGATGATGAACTTCTTCAATTATTTTACGAAATGCAAAAAGAAAAGGAAGATTTAGATAAAGAAGAAGACGAAGAGGATGTTGAGGAGATGGAAGAAGAACACTTCGAATCAAGCGTACAGAAGGATGTTTGTGAAGAAGAGAATCAATGGGAGCAGTCTTTTTTATCGAATACAATGATTGAGGATTTGATGGAGGAAGTCGAAACTGCTGATAATCTAATCTCTATTGATGAATCTAATGTATCTGAAACTCGTTCTCCAGAACCAAACGCAAATGGACCTAGTTCTAGTGTTCGTCAATCTCGTCGAAATCTAATCTTTCAAGGTGATGGTCAAGGAGGAGAATCAGATTCTGGTGGAAGTGAAAATGGAGAGTCATCAAAAAAACCAACTTCAGTTCCAAAAATCTCCCGAGTATCTACGAGAAAGTCTAAATCTCAACAAAAGGAAACAAAAGAGCTTCCCAGTGTGCCTAGTTTACTTGAAACTTCTAAGTCAATGGCTGTGCCATCGCCGTCCGGAAGACTCTCACTTGCAAATAGGAGGAAATTCTCTTCACAAACAAGCAGTCCCAATTCTCAAAACAAGAATCTTGCATTAGAAGACAGATCTTCTTCATTTTCAGCAAAGACAGAATCTCCTAATAAATCAAGTGGAAATGAAGTTCAACAGTCTTTAATTATTAAAAGTACAGTTGGTGAAAATATACTTCCTGAAGTTGTTACAAGATCCCGCAGTAATTCGATTATCTCAACAACGAAAAGTACTACGAACAGAAAATCAAACGTATCTTCATCTTCTACTTCAACTTCAAACGTTAAAACTAGATCTGCGACTCATAAAGTAGCAATTACCAATGTTCAGCATTCCGATCTTACTCCATCAAGAACTTCTAAACGAATTGCAATTCGTAAGTCAACTGTTTCCACTTCATCAGTTAGTCCAGCGAACAAAGCCAAGAAAACTACACCAGGGAAAGTGACATCAATAAATACACCAAAAAGACAAAACAAGTCCATGTCTAGGTCATCTCAGAAGTCTGCAAAGAAATCCGGAAGTTTAAAATCCCAAGTTATGGGAGGGGGCCAGCAACCCGTTGAAACGGCCCTTCGTTTACAAAACATTGAGCCTGGTTTTTCTATTATTGATATGGACTATCCTGTTGTGGAATTAGAAAGATGCGATTCTGCCAGCCCAACTGGATCGTTTAAAATTAATTCGAAGAAGTCCGAATTAGATATTTCCGTAGTCGAAGGATCGGACGAATCTTCCCGTAACCTAAAAGCCAATGCTGAATTAGCAGCAACTTCAAGCTCGAACACGCAATCTACAAGCTTAATTCCAAAGAGAGGACGAGGTAGACCTAGTAAAACAAAAAAAGATAAAGCTAAGGGTAGTTTTAAAAATCCTAGAAACAGCAAACGAAATGCTAAACAATCTGAAGTTCGTAAAAGTATTGAGATACTCGATGTAAGTGAAGACGACGATAAAGAAACAAACAAAGTGAAAGAACTGTCGAATAATGGTGTTTTGGATAATGTTCCATCTCCTCAGATTACTTCAACCGAGTCCGACGCTGGACACAAAGATGAAAATGTCCTATCTTTGGAACATCTGTCTGTATCCAAGAATCATGAAAATGTCCAATCTTTAGAAGACCAAGCTGAAAGTGTATCAAAGAGCCATGAAAATGTCCAGTCTTTGGAAGATAAAACTGAAAGTGTATCAGAAAGTGATGAAAATGTCCAATCTTTGGAAGACCAATCTGCAAGTGAATTAGAGTGCCATGAAATAGTACGAAAAGAGGAAATAATAGCCTCATTAATAGAAAACGAAGTCCCGAAAGATGAAACTACAAGAAAAGAAAAAAGTCCAATAAATGTACCTAATCCCATTAGTATTAACCAGGCGAAATCTGAAATTATTGTAAATCATAAGCTAACGAATGGAAAGTCAACACATTCCGTTAGTCTGCAGGAAACAGGCAAAGAAACAGATAGCGTGGAAATCAAAAGCCAAAGTGATGATTTGAAAATCATTGATGTTAGTATTAGCACAGAAGTAGTAAAGAGTAAGAAAACCAGAGAGATATCTGTCCAAACAGATGATGTTTTATTCATTGGACCACCATGTCGTTGCAACTGTGCGCAACCACAGGCACAAATATATGGTTCATTTATTAGCATTGTACCTGAACTGACGCCAAATGTAGATGGAAAATCCGTAAATCAAGAACCGAATTCAAATGTACCAGACAACGATCAATTATTACCGTTAGATAACTTGAATGGCTTCGAAGAAAATCATCTTCAACAGAATGACGAAAGTATTGGAGAAATCGAAGATAATTTTCAGAATGAAAATAATATTATTTCTCCACTTTCGTCTCAGATAAAGAGTGCAAAAATCCCAGATGAACTAGATAGAACGTCAACACCGCTTCCGACAAGTCCTGGTCCGAACCCCACCCAACCAGAAAGCCTAAAAATACAGCCATCACCAAAAAGTCCAACTAAAAAGTCCCCTAGTCCCAGAAAACGGGCCCCTTTCTTTTACTCGACACCAGCAGGTGGAAAGAGCCCTCTCAAAAGTAAAGCTGCCATCCGTTCGTCTATTAAAAAGAGTGTAAAGCCCCCTGGATACAAATCATTTCTTAAACAAGTTTTAAATCGCAATCGGCAGCGTATTTCTCCACAGCAAGATAAAGACGAAGAGATTCCCCACGAAAACGACGACCTTTTTGTGGACAGCATTTACGAGTATTCGTCTCCTACGACAGAACTAGACGACATATCAGCTTTCCTACCTTCTTCAAGTTTATTTTCGGAACAAAAAGAGGTATCATATTTTAGTATTAGAAAGTCAGCAACTAAATCGAAAGCTAGAAGACGCGGTTTAAAAAGAATTTCGAGAAATTTGGAAGCAAATGAAGCTGCTCCAGATATATGCGATGATGAATTTCAACCGTTGAAATGTCCACCAACGTATAGATCCATGAAGGGGTTTTACACCAGATGGAAACCAGATCCAACGAAAGTATCAACTGTCCCTGAAGTCAAACCAACGAATTCTGAAAACCTGTTTGACGAAAATTCTAGCGACGAAGAAGCTATCGAAGATGTAAAGCGATGCTATGGAGAAAGCTCTGATGATGAAGACGATGAAAGTACTTCAAACTCTTTGAACGTTTCCCTTGCAAATTCCCAACAAGATGCTTTATCTCCTGTAAGCAGCAACTTACACAGCCAGATTTCAAACGCGTCTGCTACACCTCAATCAATAATCCAAAGTAAAACTCGACTAACAGAAAATACAAAAAGGAAGCTTCTTTGGGAACATGATAAGCCAAGGAAGAAGTCAAAAACAGGGATAAATTCTGTAACAGTAGAACATAATACTACTTTGGATTCAAATAAAGCTGTGAATATTAGTGAGCTTGATGGAATGTCTCCGAAAAATCAGTTCGGTTTTGAGCATGACATGTCCAATCTTCAAGATGCTAAGGCTTTGCACCAGGTAATTATTGAATTTAATTTAGAAATTAATATTTTTATTATACTTCAGGATTTAGATTTAAAAGCGATATTGTTGGACCATGTTAGCTGTATGAATACAACTAACTTGTAAGATATTGTTATTTCGTTCAAATTACAGCACCAGTACCTAACAATAATGAGTGTGGAAGTTCATTGTGATGTTCGAGGCGACCTGACACCCGATCCAATGCAGGATCCGATAGTTGCTATTTTTATTTTTATTTCAAACGATGTTCCAGACTTCTACCGACAACCTAAGCAACTTTACAGTAAGAATTCATGCAATTAAATGCGTCCAGCTTGTAATGCCTTCATATTGATTTTAAAATTATTGTTACTTATTGTAGAGTGTCTGCTTACTCATCCAGTTGTACCTGCAGCCAAATCTTCTGACTCGAAATGCCAATATTACTTAAACGAAAATGACTTACTGGATGGGTTTTTTAGTATTTACTCGGATTGGGATCCGGATATTCTTGTTGGCTACGAGGTGAGAGATCTATTAATTTAATAGTATCACCGTCATTTCGTAAGTAATGTACCATACCTTGTTAACAAAATGTTTTGTGAACCTTTCACAGACAGAAAAATTTTCATGGGGCTATATCATAAGCAGAGGAATGCACATAGGGCGAGAGATGATTCCTGCACTGTCAAGGTTGCTTCCTAGGAAGAAAAGTTCTTATCATTCTGAGAAAAAAGACGGATGGGATGGAAATATCTGTGGAAGAATTGTATTAAATTTGTGGAGATTATTGAGACACGAGGTAACAATTGCAATGTATCAAAAATTTATCATTTTCTATTTTTGGGATGAAACAAAAACCTTTAAAAAATAATTCATTTTCATCTAGATCGCAGTTCAAAGTTACACATATGAAAATACAGCTTATCACATACTACATCGAAAAGTTTGCCGTTTTAGTCATAAGATGTTGGCTGAGTTATGGAACGACGCGAAAAATAGGTATGATTGTGAATTCTTTGCAGAAGTAATGTTTTGTTTTATAATACCTATTATATGGTTAAATATTACTTTCTTTCAAAACCGGTTTTGGCATGTCACTTTAATTGAACTCAATATTAATTTTTAAGATGGAGAGTCCTCGATTACTTTAAAGAACGAGTAAAGGGGGTTATAGAGCTTATGAACAAACTGGACTTGATTAATCGAACATCTGAATTAGCGCGATTATTTGGCATTCAGTTTTACGAAGTATTTTCCAGAGGTTCACAGGTACAATTAAACTTTTTAAACTAACTTTCATGTCGTTTTTTAGTTGTAATATTAGCATTGCTATGAAGTTTTTTGAATTAAAATTGAATTTGTGATAGTTCCGAGTAGAGTCAATGATGCTGCGTGCGGCTAAACCCTTAAACTTCATAGCTGTGTCACCGGGTATTGCCCAACGATCTAAAATGCGAGCTCCTGAGTTCGTTCCGCTTATTCTGGAACCTATGTCTTGGTAAATAACAAATAGTAGTGGAAGCTCATTCATTTTTTTCTGTGATAGGGTTGAGTGAAAATATTATGAATGCAATGCTTTATGTTTGTAGTTATTACACAGATCCTGTGGCTGTCTTGGATTTCCAGTCCCTTTACCCGTCTATGATAATGGCTTACAATTATGATTATGCAACGGTACTTGGAAGAGTGGAGCATCTTGGAAAGTAAGCTTAGCTTTAGCTTGTACATCATGCGTATATTAAACAAAGAAAAACTTGATGGATATCTAATACTTTTTTTGTTTACGATAGGGACGGTTTATTCGATTTAGGATGTTTACAAACTGAAGTTCCACCATACTTGTTGCATTCATTAAAGGACCACATTCATATATCTCCTGCCGGCGTAGCCTTTGTGGATTCTTCGGTTAGAAAAGGAATTTTACCTGAAATGCTAGAGCAGATACTGGAAACAAGACAAATGGTGAAAAGATCAATGAAAAAATGGAAAAAAGAAGGTGCAACTCTGCAAAAGATTCTTGACTCAAGACAGCTTGGTTTAAAACTTATTGCTAATGTGACTTATGGCTACACAAGCGCTAACTTTTCCGGTCGAATGCCTTGCATTGAGGTAAAAATGTTGTTTAAAATAATCTGTGCAAATTAAATGCTTTTCATCTGAATGACATTTAAAAAATCTTTTTTATTAGATTGCGGATAGCGTTGTGAGCAAAGGCCGTGAAACACTCCAAAGGGCAATTAATTTAGTAAAGTCAAATGAGAAAAGATGGGGTGGTCATGTGATTTATGGAGACACTGACTCAATATTCATTAGATTTCCTGGCAAAACTCGCGAAGACGCTTTCCGCTTAGGACAAGAAATTGCAGATGAAGTAACGCAAGCGAATCCCAAGCCTGTAAAGTTAAAATTTGAAAAAATTTATCAGCCTTGTATTCTACAATCTAAAAAGCGGTACGTAGGATATTCTTATGAAACTCCTGACCAAGAACAACCAACCTATGATGCTAAAGGTATTGAGACGGTGCGAAGAGATGGATGTCCTGCAGTAAAAAAGGTACCATTTGATCATTGTTAGATTGTATATAGTAAAAAGTAGCCAATTTCACATTAATGCATAGATTATTGTTTAGTTTTTGCTTACAAATTTTGAATATTTTGTTTTTGTTGATTTACAGATACTGGAAAAGTCTTTGCATATTTTGTTCACAACAAATGATCCAGAAAAAGTGAAAACATTTGTGCAACTTCAATTTCGAAAATTATTTACGGGACGAGTGAGTATGAAGGAGTACACATTTGCCAGAGCATTCCGAGGAAGGGACGGATACAAGCCTGGAGCTTGTGTTCCTGCTTTGGAAATTGCAAAGTGAGACATACTAATACGTTTTTCAATTTCAATTGGAATATGTATCTCAGTCATCAACAATTTTAAATTTTTCTTATTTAATTTCTTTAAAGGAGAGCAATAGAGAAAGATCCACGAGCAGAACCTTTGTCGAAGGAAAGGGTTCCTTACGTTGTAGTTTATGGGAAACCTACACTTCCTTTAATTAAATTGGTGCGAACGCCCGTTGAATTTGTTAGTGACTACACGTTACGTTTGAATGCTCACTATTACATTGAGAAAGCAATAATTCCAGCATTAAATCGGTGTTTTGCACTGGCCAAAATTGACGTGTCAAAGTGGTAAGAAATACATACTTGAAAATACGTTAATATATGAATTGTTTAAAAAAATTTAAAATTGGCGAACAATCTGCTATTTTGTAATAGGTACAAAAATCTTCCAAGAAAATATCTTCGAAACATACTAGAGGAAAATAAAACAGGACAGGGTACCTTAGACGAATATGTACACCATGCAAACTGTTTCCGATGTGATGAGAGAACTGAAAAAGGAGTGTGCTTAACCTGTGATACGGACCTTCAAAAGACGTCCTTGTTTTTTGTTAAAATGTCTTCCGATTTAGCAAAAAAGTTAGAAACGTCGCGTCAGGTAAAAATCCTGCGTAAACCTAAATTTTATGTATTTACTGTAGGACCAGATTTTGATGTGATTTATTATGATTCAAAACTTTGTTTTTAATAGATATGTGAAGCGTGCAGTAACAATGATGACAAATGTTTAAACACTGACTGTCCCGTTTTCCACAAGCTACTACGATACGAAAGGGATGACCATTATAATCGACAGCTACTTTTGAAACTGAAGGATATCGAAGAAAACTAAATATCATCTCTCAAGTCTGCAACTTTATATTTAGGGTTGTATTGCAGAATATATTTTTAAACAGACTTTTGTTGTTTCTATTAACCAATTTATTTTGTCTACAGCTAACATAACAGTATTGCCACTACCTTTTTATATTTTAATGAATTGCGTATTTTACTGTGATTAATTCAATCAAGAAATGACATTTGAATATTCTTTATCATTTTAATTTGTTCTTGTATAACCTTTCATCACCGTACTTGAATTATTTTTATACTTAAAATCATTAGGTAACCTATCTAAATGTAAAAGAGTAATGTTGGTCAAAATTGGAAAAGTTGATGTAGTAACTAAAATGCAATTTATTGCTGCGTGTGAAGCATTGAATAGTGGCGAATTGTGAAGAAGTGTTGATTAAGACATACTGCGTTGTATTGCATTTACCTAATATTTTAATTTTAGTAATCTAATCAATTAGGTTATTTTTGCCATGTTTTTGGTACTCTGTTCAGATATAAGTAGAGCTTAAAATAAATTAGAAATAAAATTACATAACTGCTATAGTTTGCGACGTTTTTATTTCAATAAATTATATAGCTTGCCTGGTTAAGTAAACTAAGGTACATATAAGGTACATTGTTAAGTAAACATGCAAGCCAATGAAAACAAAATATATTATTTTAAGCAAATCGTTTTCATCCTGGAAAGAACAAACCATAGCTAACTATAAATATAATTAAAAATGACGTATTGTCTAATTTCTATTTTAATTTCTGTTCATTTAAACGTGTCTTTATCAACAGAATTAACAAAAATTGTCAACTCATCATCTTAATATTTTAAAGTCATGTTAATTTTGTTTGGACACAGCCAATACAAACTAATAAATCACAGGAGACGAGACAAGCAAAAGTAAAACTCATTTGATTTTTCTCAAATTCATTTCAACAAGGAAAAAATATTATGTAATAACTATAATAACGAATTCCGAGATAGATGCAAAAAAAACTTCCCAAGGCAATATCCTGCATTTTCCCTCTGTCAAATAAAAACGGTCGCTTTCTGTGCATTTCAGAAAGAGGTTTTATGCATGCATACTAGAGATCTGCCAGATAGATCAAATTTAGGTTGCTATTCATCACATTCTCGCACTTGCACAAGCTATGAAAAATTGCGTAACTTAGTAGGTGTATGCCATGCCATTTGAATCTATTTAAAATATGTTGTATCTATTCGAAAGAATAAAATAGGTAGGTAGTTAAAGATCCTATACAAAGTTATTATTATGATTTTTATGATGATGGATTAATAATGTATGAAAGACGATGACGAATAACCAATTATCTGCAGCTCTACGATTAGTGTGTCTCGTCTCACTCAAATGAATATTTCAGTGCATAATAATTACTTATCTCATAGGGTTGCTTTTAAATTTTAGCCAACATAAGAAGTGTTCATGCAGATATGTTCGCATGATCAGACCTTGAATGAAACACTTGAAACTCAAAGAATCATTCTCCTTCGTTTCTCCTTCACTTTTTATAGTATTTTATAAAGTCTTTGGATTTTTTCAATTGAGCTATGATTTCATACATTAGAGCATTCATGCTAAAAAGCAACGCTGAGCCATAATGAATCTACTCATGAGAATCGAAACATTTCAATATCATTTTTGTATTTTCTTTCTTTTGCAGTAACTTTTAGATAGCTAAATAACTATATTTTACACGCATTGGTTTGATTGTGTTTTAATTGTTAAAAAACCTAATAGTAACAAAACCAGGGAAAGGAAATTACAGTTTGTTCTTGCAAATGAAAATGCACTTTAAAGTTCAGTTCATTCTTTAAAATTAAATACGCGTAAACTACCAATAGTTTGTATTTCATTGATGCTAAAAGTATGTTAGAGCTTCAGAGTTTTATTCATAATGCAAGTAAATAGTTGGTTTTTATTTCGAATCTCGACTCATATGAGAAAAGAAAAGTACTTTAGACACGCAATCATAGACATTATTTCTTAGGATTTCTTTTTTAGCTTAGCTTTTTTAGGCAGAAAATCAAATGTTTTAAAAGCACTTCAATGTTAATTACTGTATTAACAACTAAACTAAATTGAAAATGCACTTGCATTTTGTTTTCAATTAACATGCTATTATGTAATGTTAAAACCAGTAACCATTTTTTTGAACAATCTGAAACCCTTAAATAATTGTTTTTGCATAAAATTGCCTCAAAAATCTGACGCTTTATCTTTAACCGATGCGGTTCGTTATCTTTTTCAAACATTTAATTTAAAGTGCAAATCCGAGTTATAAATAATTGAATGATAATTTCGTAAAAATTTCTTAATTTACTACCTGATCTCCTTCTTAATTAATATGAGTATGACGAAGATACAAAACGGTTATTCAAACTTTATGTTTAAACTTTAAAGCAAAAGCATTAAAAACAATAAACCACTGAGTTTGTTCACAAATCACAGTCGACAGAAGCAGCTTAAATTAAGTCCGTGAACAATGAATAATGACTTAACATTGAATGATTTTGCAAAAAATGAATTGCTTTTAAAATCATAAGTGTTAAACCAGCCACTTCTGAAATTCGTTGATGGACAGTGTATGAATAAAAATGTTCAAGAGTATGAATATTACATAATTTGTTATAAATCTTGACTATAGGCTTAGTTTGCATGGTAAATGAATGCGACCTTGCTTCTGCATCTAAAGTAATATTTACCATTTTATCCTATCCATCCTCCTGAAAAGTTACCCAAGCTTCAGTCAATGTTATCAAATTTATTTAACTAACAATAAGCCAAGTAAGTGCAATTGCAATTTTTTTCCTTCGAAACTTTCGTAACGCATGCGATGCTATTTGATGGTCAAATCATATTTAGTTCAATATTGGCAACTGGACTAGCTGGAGTGATTATCTGTCGAGTCTATCCTTTTTTCAAGGTTTAATTTAGTAGGCTTGTGAAAGTTAGTTATATTATTTGTGTCCCATAAAAGGAAAAGTTGTAAAAGGTGTTTTTACAGGCAAGTTGTATTTTATTTTAAATACTTGATTTTCAAATGTTGCATGCTTATCAAGCGTTGACTTTTAGCTTCAATCTACGTAATAAAATCTCGTGCCAAAGCGAAATGGAAAAAATTAGTTATGCAACGTAAGATTGAAAAGAAGGAAAAAAGTAAAACAAAAGGTATATTTCAGGAATTATGCAATACCGAGTGATTCTAACTTTAGGATGGGCTTTTACAAATGCTTGTCGAAATAATCGGTAGTATTTCAGAATCAAAAGCCTAAAATATTTATATCGAAATATAGGCAATAAAAACTTAATATTCTCAAAAAATGACCTCCGAAGCCGATAATTCACAATTAAACTAAAATATTTAGTTAATATAAATCATTTTACTAGTTTTTCACATTAACAATCCTTTTGAAGGTTATGTCAAATTTGAGCTAGACTTTGTATTAGCTGTTTTACAGAATCAGAATAAGGTATTACTACACAATCTAAAGTCACTTATATCTACATTGAGTAGAAATTTAAGCATAATTTTCATACAATTGCATCTCAAATATAGTCTTTTGGGTGAGTAACTAACTGTTGAATGTCTTTGCAAAGTTAGAATTGGAAGAAGACACACTGGTTGGTTGTGAAATCAATATTCAATTAATGTTGCAAATTTATTCAACGTTCACATCCGTATAATCTTGAAAAATCTAATAAGCGAATACATTATTCATAATATGTCAGGAGATTTCAAACAGTTTAGAAATTCGTAATCTTGACACTTAAAAATGTTTTATATTTTCTTGATACTACATTTGCTGCATTGTAATGCAATACAATTTTAAAATACCTAAATAACTGCTTTTACATTATTTTAACATCGGTAAAAAAATTAAATGCCCTCAGCTTCGACAAATAAAATTTTATGAAAATTAAAAAAAATTATTACTATTCCGATTCCAATGAGCATTTGATTTTATCAAATACTGAAGATTAAAGAAGTGTTTTCATATGAGAAGTTCATATAGAAATAAATTTAATGTGGATTAGAGGATAGAGGGTTGTAGGTTTAAAGGATAGCATGCAAACTCAAATGTCACATATTGGTAATTAAAACAATTAATTGACGGCAATAAACCTTGAACGGTAACAACAACATAGTTCACGGAATTTGTTGCAATCGAAAACAATAAGCAATATAATTTTAAAGTAAACGATATTGTTTTATAGTAAAGTAAACTTGCATTTTATTAATTTAAAATGCAGCTAAAGCATGTTTAATTTTTCTAATGTTGTAAATAAATAAACATAATTAAACTTCCTTTTAAGATGCGATAACTAATTCATATTAGTTGGATGTGCGTTAGTTATTTTGAATTACTTGTGCTGAAGTAGAAGACTTTGCAATTTCTCATCATTTTTATCACAGACAAACGAAATATTAATATTAAAAAATAATTCGCGACAGAACCTCTTATTTTGAACAGTATATTTTTTGACTTGTATAAGTGATTATGTAATATTGAAAAATTCATTCCGTTTCATAACAGCAAATCATATTTTTGATGTAATTGTCATATTATAAAATATGTAACTAATACATAATGAGGTGTAATTGAATATTGGTTAAACTTCAATACATGTAAATATACTTTCGGACCCTAATTGAGTTTTTTATTTATATTTATTTACTTTCAAATTGGCATTATTGGCAGGCACAGTCTAGTCACCGGCAATAACAATGCGTTATCATGAAAAACATTTACAGCCTTTAGCACTTGACTTCTTGTCAAAGGAATGTTGTTGAAATAACTACAGCTAGATGAGTTATTGATAAGCACTAAGCACCAACTCTACTGGAAATACAACACCGACAGTTGATAAAACATTTTTGTTACATTGGAATTGGAAGCGAGGTTATTGATTGTATTATTTATAAAACCCAATTAATTAACCACGTTAAAAATATAAGTCGAACAATTATGTAAATCTCTCTGAAACTCTGAAACATACAAAAAAAGAATAGACAGAAATATTGTAAAATTTTCATGAATAATTATAATACGCGTTGAAACCTAATCCTAAATAATATTAATCTGATTTCGTATGCTTTCTAGCTCAAACCGTTGACGAATTTAGTGACTGTGTGACTTCACTTTTGAAACCGTAACAAAATCATCATGGGGAAAGGGTATTGATTTTTAATTAGATTTTTATACATATTCGAATTACGGATGGTCGGGCAATTTAATACATAACAATATTTATAGTGAAAAAATGAGTTGTAATATTTATAATAGTTCTGGTGCCAACAATACTATCAGCTTCACCATAAATGGACAGGAATACAATGGTAATAAAACTCTTGAAAAAGTGCATTTCCAGAAATTCTTGATACGAATAATTTCTACTTTAATTTTTTATGAATTATTAACAGTGGATCCATCAACACCTAACATTAATACGGAATCCATGCTTGTGGATTTCATTCGGGACTCAGCTCATCTAAAAGGAACTAAGGTAATGTGCAGGGAAGGTGGGTGTGGTGTTTGTGTTGTCACTGCCAGGACCAAAGACCCTGCCACTGGAGCTGATGTCGTCAAGAGCGTCAACTCGGTCAGCTACTATCATTTTATAATTTATTAATCTGATTAAAAGGTGTTCCAGTTTTGCAGTCTTTAATTTTATACTGCAAATTACAATGATTTAGTGCATTACACCGGTCTATAGTTGTCAAGGATGGGATATTACAACTGTCGAAGGGCTCGGGAACAAAAAGGAAGGTTACTCTGTGATCCAAAATCGACTTGTGAATTTTCATGGAACGCAATGTGGCTATTGTTCTCCTGGAATGGTTATGAATATGCATAGGTTGGCTACCACCAAAACACATTTCCTTGATCAAATCTTAAACTATATTTCAAATTAAAAAGTTAAAAATATACAACTAAATTTTAGTTTGATGGAATCAAAGAAAGATGTAACAGTGAAAGATGTTGAAGACAGTTTCGACGGAAATATTTGTCGCTGCACAGGTTACCGACCGATCCTTGACGCTTTTAAGTCTCTAACCGTAGATGCTCCTGAGGACTTAAAGCGTAAATGTGCAGATATAGAGGTGCGGGGTTGTAAAATAAAGTGATGCATTCATTACTTTTGTACATCAGTTTTCGACGTTGGGATTGGGTCATGTCATTGATATACATTTCTTGAATTTAAATATAGGATTGTGCTTCATGCCCATGCCCGATGAGAAAGGGACAAGCTTGCAGCAGTGGAAAAGGGAAAGATAAGTCTAACGTGACACTTCAGTTGGCCAACGGCTCTGAATGGGTCACAGCAGTTGACCTCTGGGCAGTATTTCAAGCCATTCAACGCTTCAATAATGATGGGAAGAAGTACCGAATCGTAGCTGGAAATACAGCAACGGGTAAGAGGTGCTTTTAACCGCTGCGATGTTAATTTTTTCTTCAATTTCACGAAAACTTCTCACAATACCCTTTGGAGTTTTGGATATTCTTCATCAATATTATAGTATAGTACATCATTTATTATGTGTCTTCAATCTATTCAATCTCAATTTGTCTCAATTTCCTCATGCTTTGTATTTTTAACATTTTAACCTT
>JAQFYJ010000018.1:0-42054 GCA_034694685.1 Isotoma anglicana | reverse complement strand
GTCCTACAGGGCCCATCTGCGAACTTATCCAAGCTATGGGTGTCTAGAACAAGTGTACCAAGTTTGAAGTCGATTTGTGAAACCGTTCGGAAGTTATCGCCGTGACGGACTAACAGACTAACAGACACCATGAGCGTTCACATAAAGCATCTGACGATACTTAATAATAATATCAGATCTCTTTTAATTTGTACCTTTATTTATGAAATCTTGTTGGCAGTAGTTAGCTAGATGGTGAGATCCACCTGGATGAGTTGCTGGTGGAAGGGTGTATCTAATTAATCACATGTTTCGAATTCGCCATGGATAAAAAGTCTCTTTCATCTTCATCTTTTATATTGTGATTATTTAGCAGAATGGAATGAGTTGATTTCCTCCCTTCCAAAATAAAAAAATGTTTCCATCCGATCCAATCCGCTTTCCCATTCTTTCTCTCATTTATTTCAAGTCTCAAACTTTTTTTATTATAGAAAAAAGGTATTTCCTGACTTGACTTTAATGTCTAATAAATGAGGAAGAGGATGATCGTTAGTAATAATAAGAAAAGTTTGAATCTTCACAAAGAATTCATGCAATATACCAAGCTGTACTCCAGAATGCTTTATGTTATCAAGTAAAAAGGGGAATGAAGGGGGGGGGACTAATTAATTGAAGTTGATTGGACAATATTGCTCTCTTTCATGTTTTTTGATGAAACCGGAGGAGGCACGCCCTTCCGTTGCATACTTTACCTTCTGATGTGATGTGTCCACTTGGATTCTCTAAAAGCTCAGTCAATTTAGAAATAAATCTATGGAACATTGTGCAAACTCATTTCGTACTGAAGAAAATAGTAAAAAACGGGCATTAGGAAATACCCGCATATGGTATAGTATTTAAGCTACCTATATATTATTGGGTAAACATAGACCAAGTTATGTTGTTCATTTTCTATAAGGTAGTTTCCCATTATATAATGTTTTTTAGCCCCGGGACGTCCCTTCTGCCAAAATTTCGAATTACTCTTTGTTCCTTCCTTCCTTTCTGTTTTACCACGCTGCTTTTCTTGTGTAATGGGAAAATGAAGCCTTTTGCTTACGTAGCAACCTGGCCGTCCAAGCGTCCTCTCTTCCTGTCCGATGTCATTTCCTATTTCCCTGGACTTCATTCATCGACTAAATACTCATCAAATATGCAAAGCAAATCCGTCTAATGTTCTCCTCCCAGATTCGTTCATCCCTCAACTTACATGAACTTTGTGTCTTTCACTGGATTTCGGATTTTGGTCAGAGTTCCCCCACCCAAGTCTTATTATTTCATATTATATGCTTCTGTAGTGTAGTATCCGCCGTTGCCTATTTATTTATTTATGGAAAGTTGCAAGAAAATTGGATGGAGACAAAAACACTTTTTGCTGTCTCCATTTTGCATAGAGAGAAGGACTTGACAATGTCATATTTTCATACTGGTAAATATCATTTTCCTGTCCAATGTCAATGTCAAGGCTTATGCGTTGGCAAATAGCAATGGCCTGGCCTGGCTAGGCTACAGATGAAAACAAACAACTGAGCATCTTGTAGGGTAATTTTGCAATATTACCGGAAGGAAGTTGTGAAAGAGGTCATATATTTTGGTGTAATGAAGTCTCCCTCTAGAAAAATACATTTTTCTGTCATCAGCTAGTCTGGTTTTGTGCTCACTTGTACTTTGTACAGGAAAAGATCTCACTTGAAGTGATACTTTGTTTGTCCTACTGACTAAAATCGCTTTGTAAAAACAAATGGGAGAGAAGTTATGAATTGGTCCAGACCAAATGTTCCTTCCGTCTCTGCTAAAATACATGTACTCAACTTAAAAATCATTACAATCGCATGACCTGACCTTAGGTGTTGGGGTTGTGCAAGGCATAATCCAGTATGAGTTTTTAATCTGAAAACTGTTATGATACTCTTGACCTTAAATCCATTCCCTAACTAAATGCTTACCTTTTCTTAAGTTTATAATGATAGTGATAATGATAAAAGGTAAGAGCGGAAGCGAGCACAAATTCTAAGCCTTGAGTGTAGCATTCGAAATTATCCCAATTTTGGGATCAATCTATGTGTGTAAGGTTCGTGAGCACATTTAAAGCTTAAAAGTGTAAAAAGTAGCCAATTCATAAGGCTCTTTTTACTTCTTATCGAGATGCAACGAAGGTTAACTTATCATCTGTGTATTTAACTCTGCGCATCTTTTACCCCAAAGAAATAGAAAAAAAGGATTTTACCTCTTAAGTAAAATTAATAGACTTTGAATGGTGGGAGGTTGTATTGTTATTATATAACAATTTTTAAAGCAATTGCTCCGTTTTCACAGTCTTAGGTCATCTGCCTTAAAAAAATTATGTCTGCCAGAAATAAAGCATTTCAGTGGGGACAAAACAATATTTCTTGTTAGAAACTAAAATCTTAAAAGGTTTGTTTAGTTTATAACAGTATGACCTGATAAGTACGACCCTGTGATGTAAGAGAAGCTCTTGAAATTGGTCAGATTGCATGCCAACAGATTGTTTAGTCTGTGGTGTCCTAGGCTAGAATTTTGAAAAGCCGAAGAAGAATCCAAAACCCCTTAAGTTTTTTTTTCATCTCTTCCCACAAGACATTCCCATTTTCTACCTCTTTGTGTGGACCTTATCATTATTGTATTATTTAGCCCAAATCTTATTGTTATTTATCCCTGCGGAGTTAAAATGTTAAAATCCAATCCAATCCACCTTCCACCACTGTTCTATATGAATTAGATAGGTAGGAGAAAGGTTTGAACTGAGGAGACTATTAAAGGTATTTATTTGTTGGTAAATAATGGCAGGAGTTGGTCTGGTAAAAAGTGAAAAAGGCCAAGGAAACTATTACTTATTATCTACTATGATTATTTAACTCTGCATTATTATTAACATTTATTGTTATTACGATTATTAGGATTATTAGCCCCTTTCTTCCTTATTCTCTTTGCATTGACCTATTGTCTTGTCTCTCTTTTCCGTCCCAGTTGTCTGTGTCGGCTTGAGTAAACTCATGACGTGTCTGCCTACTCGTATTATTATTTTATGCACTAAAGCAGCTATCCCTTACAATAATACTGGAGGAAGATAAATCCCTTGAAGAGGATGAAATGAAATTACTACGTGGGTACACGAGTGGAGGTGCAGTAGAGTGTAGTACAATGAGTTCTCAAGTGGGTGATTCTTAAAATGCTAAAAAGGTTCAGGGAAACGATAATAAATACAAAAGATTTTACAGGGTGAATTATCTCGTGTTTTCTTTAACTCTCCGAAGTAAGTTTCAAACTAATAATGGTTTAAACAGACAAATTTAGAATTTTTTCAGAGGATTAAAAGCTAAGTATTGGGTTTCAAAACGGGGGTTTTAGAAAGCTATTTGTGACAACTGTAACTATACTAATGAAATGAAGGATTAAATTGGTTAAAAATAGGATAGCTTTCTGCCTCAGTAAAGAAGGAAAGAGTAAAAGAAAACGCAATAATTTATTATATACACCCAAAAGAGTTTATTAAAAGGTTAGGTCATAAAAATTAATGCAAGTTGAGTACTAAACGATCATTTACTTAGAAACATTTGTACACAATGATGAGTTTATGGTAGCGCTGGCAGAATTTGGTTTATACCTTGTGAGGTATATAGACTCGATCAGTGGACAAAAGCCAAATTATATAAAATGACTGATGATGGGGTGTAAAAGCTGAAAAGCGTGTAAAATTAAAAAAGGGTCCTGAATAAAAGGCCGAAAGTTTTATGATGATGCAAAAGATGAACTGCATTCTGCTAAGCTGGTCAATATTATTTAACAATAAAAATTATTATACGCTAGGTTTAATGTGGGAGATCATTGTTGTTGTCGTTGTAAAGATTTCGGTGGTGGTAGGTGGAGTCCCTGATTGAAGGGTCCATTAGATTAGATTACAACCTATACGTCCGTGGTGGTCGTAGGTAATGGTCGGATTAACGTTATCACTGCACTTACAATACAAGAGAGAGAGGTATAATAAAGATGACCTCCTACTGGTATAGTATCGTGCAAAAGGACTCCCTTTCGATTTTATTTTGTCACCTTTTTTTACCGAAAGTGCTTTCCCAAAAGAAAATGTTTACTACGGTTGATTTTTCCTTTGAATTAAAGTTTGGACAGTGAAGAGATAGTGGTTGAGTTGGATGTTGGACAAACTTCGGTAGTAAAGAGAAGGGACTTTTGATGCAACGAGAGACAATTTGAGGATGGAAGAAGAAGGACAAGTTTGAGAAATCGTCCGTAATGGCCAGGTCATGTCATTTGAGTTAGTTCTGTCCCCCAAGAAGTTTCTCAAGTATTTAGGCCATTCTTCTTCCATTATTGAGAGTTTCACTTACTTTCGGGATGGATTGGATAGGTCTTCTTCTTTTAGTTTTTTCCGTCAGTAATCTGGAAATTAGACACGGATCTGATCTTTGCCCAACTTCCCAATAAGTGATTTTTGATAGGTTGATCTAATGGATGGTATATATAAGTATCTCTCTAGGCTGAACTTTTGGACAGATACAATAGATTGGGAAAAGTAGCATGATTATTATTATTATTAGATAGATAGATAGATAGATAGAAGGTAAGGATCTTGGAAGTAGATTCAGCCTTGTTTTATCAATCGGCATGTGAAACATTCTTAACATTCTCGCCCTTTCTACCGAAAGATCTGTGCCTCCCTGAAGGCCTTCTCAGTGCATGCAGTTCAGCTTTCCACAATCTTTAACGCTTTTGGGGAAATTCTTTGTGAATAGATTGCACAGAAATTCGATGCACTTTGATAACATATAGTAAAAAATTACTGGAGAGTTGCACTGGAATCTGGAATTCTTTTCTGATTTTGAGATTCTTCTAATGGAAACAAATGATGTGATTTAAAGGTAGAACATAGAAGGTAGAATGAATTCGTGGGTGGATTAAAACAATTATTATCATAATTGGCCTTTATTTAAGAGATCGTTCAATTATTGAGTAATAATGTAAGAAATATTTAAAGTATAAAGGTAAGGAAATAGTCTTCGTTGTAGGTAATAAATCAAAAAGTGAAAATAGGTTGACAGAAAAGTATTTTGAAATTTTTTTAACAGTTGAAATTAGAGAAGGATTTGTAATTGTTTGTAACGTTGGGAGAGAAGAGGTGATTGAAATCTCATTAGTTTGGCTCATCAAAAGTGTGAAAATATTTGCCCTTTGTGACTTTGACTGGCCTGGCAAATGTGAACAAATTCAACTTGGTTTAATTAGTCTTTGTGATGCTTCGTTTCCTTGTGATTGCTTTGTACAAAGCGGTTCATAACGCTTATCTGCTTCCATTTATTTATGCAACTTAATGCATGCAGCAACTTTTTGGTATAGATCGACTTCTGCATCCAATAATTTTTTACTTTAGTTTACCCACGGCTTTTTCTACCCATTTTTTATAACTTTACGACGAAAGAACGGGTCGATTGAGTTTGTCTTTTTTACTGTGACTTTTGGCCTTTGCAATTTACTTCTTCCCTTTCTGCGTGGGTTGAAGGTGTCTTTCTTATAGTTTCTTAACTCAAAGGTAATTAGTAATTAGCTTCTTAAAAAATTGAAAGAAAGAAATGAAAAGCTATTTATACAATTTCCATATAGTTTAGTAAAAATATCATGGTCGACATTGTTTGCGCTGTCTCAAAATAATTTAGAAGCTGATGTTTTAGAAACGCTTATCTTTACACTATTTTCTTATCGATAGGCTTTTTTCTACTTTATATGTAAAAGTAGAGGAGCAAAGGGTAAAGGCAATAATCAGTAGGTTTCTGTTTGATGAAATTGGCTGCTTTTGACTTGACTGGTTTGTTAGTTAGATATTTGGGATGGAAGAGGAAAGGGTGTCCATTCACCCGGAACAAATTAACTTTTTTTAATGAGCTTTCCTTTTTCTCATTTATTTATTACGACGTTTATGCTCACTCCTTGTAAAACACATCGTTTTGTGTCAATATTAGCAAAAAATTGGTGCTTTATTGATGAGAGAAAAATATATTAAAAGTATTTGTGGAGGACACGATGATATCAAAATAAGATGTCATATACATAAGTTAATTATAATTATATAGAGCTTTTTTTGTAAACTAATTGCTGTTTGATGTTCGTATAAATTTATCATCTTTATTGGTAAATCAATTAGCGAATACCTTTTGTATTTTGAAATAGATTCTAAAATGTAAATTAATTTGTCGTCACCGGCAGCTCAGTTACATTTTTCACTATTTGGCTGCCAAAAAATAGAAACTTATTGTTTGAATGAAAAAGGAAAATGCATCAATTTAACATAGAATAAAGATGCATTTTTCATATTTATGTATTTTTTATTCTTTGTGAATATGTTGAAAGTCTTGTAGAGGGTTGCATTTGTATATTTCTTATTTTTTTTACGAAAAAAAGTAGCAACGTTGGTTTAGTTGATGTGACAAAAGTAGAAAGGAAAGAAATATTATGCAAGAGATGAGAGAATGGTGAGATGATGGCGATGACAAATGATGAGAAGGGAAAGATCAATCTACCTTCCCTTCTTGAACAACAAAAACTACATTCCACCATGCTTTCATCTCCTTTTTCATCTCTCAAATTCGTAAATAAATTTATAGAAATATTGTTGGACGTTTTTTAGGAGAATTTTTTCAGAAGAAATGAAAGTTTCTGAGAGGTTTTACAAAGTTAGTTTTTTATCATTTCCCTTCATCTCGCTCGCGTCAAACAAATAAATTTCTAAAAAATATGTGAAATTTGACCTACAGAATTTTTAACTGGATAATATTCAATATTTTTAGTGTCATATTGTTTAAGATTGCTGATTGATGCTAAGGTAAAATTGGTGCATTTTTGGGATGGATGGATGGATAGTTGATTGATTGAGTTGTATGTGATTGTAAGATTTTGGATGATTGATTTTGGTTCTAATACATTTTTAAAATTGTTGATTACAGGTGTCTAAGGAGGAGTATGACACATGCAGGATAACAAATCCAAATCCCAGAATTATAGCTGTTTGTGATAAGCCTCATAAGCTGATGTATTTCACAATAACGTTTCGAAGTTTTACACCCCAACCAGGCGGTCTGGAGTTCCGTCCTGGTCAGGACTATTATTTTATTTGTAAGTTTTTTTAAATCATATTATAATTAAAGATACATTTTAAATAATTAACTAATTAAATATTGATTGAGTTAATTGTTGTAAATTTTTGCAGCAACTTCATCACGTGATGATCTCCATCGACGTGTGGGAGGTCGGTGCTCCTCACACAACATGAAAGTTGTATTCAAAGTGTGCTGTCACCCGGGAGAGTCGTCGGCACGAAGTAAGTCTTTTTCTCACCCTTTTTCGAGCTTATCATATTATCTTTTTTATTATTAATATTTCATATTTTCACAACCACCTCTGCACTTAAATCAACTGAGAAAGCAAAGACACTTAGCATGATGACTTATCATGAATCTCAAGAAGGTTATAGGAGAGGAAGAAGGAAATCTACCAGTAGAATAGGCACAAAATTTCCTATTAGTTTCGAAAGTCCGTAAAATATTATCTGTGATAATATTTCAAAGCAGGTAAAAGTTGCATCGCATCAAATAATGTGACGAGAGAGAGATAGTTAGAAACCATCATGGGGTTGCCTTTTGTATATTGATTTATGTTTAGGTGGAAGATGGGAAGGTAGAGATAGCTGTGAAGAGATGTCAAGTGGATTGTCACTTAGATTGACAGCGTCTTTGAACAAGAAAAAAAATGCTTCCTTCCTTCTTCTTCGTTATAATACGTAGAGACGTTAATACGTTAGTTATTTCATACCTTTTCGTTTTGAGTTGAGGATGACGTGGTCAATTCCCAAGTGGACTTGACTCGACTTACAATCAGTCACAACGACTAATGGATTACTTACCAGGCTAGAGAGGATCGGTAAAGGTAGTAGAGAGGGCCATTTTATATTCTAAATGTGAATTATGATCGTTGATATGAAAGATAATATAATGGGAAGAGATGGATATGGATGAGCTTATAAAATAAGACTTGAGTGAGAGTACTTTTAAACTTATCATTAGACTTGGTCTTGAGAGGATATTTTATTTGCATTTGCACTTCTTCTCATTCTTCAATTTCAGTTGATTTCTCATGTTGAGTTGGAATGGATTTTATGAAATAGTTTTGGAAATTGGTTCTAACATGTTTTTATTTAATGATTTTTTAGGCACCACAGCAGCGCCAGCGTTGCCTCCCGCTCCCAGATTTACCACGCCGTCAACCTCTACGGCAGTAACCACACCTTCGCCAAGAAGGCCCATTGTGGTTTACACTTCGTCCTCCAGCAGTACAACATCCACAACCACCACTACCAAGTTCCCCCCAGCAGTCCCTGCTTATCCCCCTTCAACGCGCTATCCTCCCAAGAAGACGCAGTATAATACAAATCCTAATGTTAAGCCTACGTCTAAGAAAAGTAAGAACAATTTGAAATTTAATTAATTAATATTCAAGGAATTATATTCTAATATGTTTTTTCTATTGAATTTACAGAAGAGCTGGAAAAGCATCAAAACGAAGTAGTAAAAAATGAAGAGCTGACTAGCGGAGGGAGCCGTCGAGGTCAATGGATGACCTCATTACTTTCAGCAAGTCTTGTCATCCTCGTAAATTCTCTATGGAGAATCCATTATTCGCATTAATAGTATAAAAAAATTAACCCTTCCCCAAGGAGCTACACTCTCCGCTCTCTAAATAGAAGAAAGAAAGAAGGAGAAAAATGTCATTTTAGCATCGAGCTGGAAGATCCTCTATAATAATTGATAATATTTATTTTATACTCCATGAAACTACTACACAACATATTCATTGATTGTTGAAACAATGTCTGCTGTTTTGTTTTAGTCTCTCCTCCGCGTACACTTGTGACTTGTATTAACTGTTCTGTAAACTACATCGTAGATAATGTGTTATCATCATCATTGTTAATTACAACAACAAATTATTATTATTATTATTATTATTAATTGTTGTGCAACAATGCATGCTGATGTTAGTATATTAGTACACTACTATACACCTTATCTATGCTACGTATCCATTTTTGCCCTGGTACAATATTTAATTACTTAAGCCGAAATCGCAGAAAGAGACTTTTTTTGTTCAAATGTGTACTCTTGTGTACGTTGTTTGTTTATATTAATTATAATTATTCTAATATTATATTACCTACATAATATGATAAATATAAATTATTACTTTGTATTCTATTTTTAAGTGTTTTCACCACATGAGTTAAATGTTCTACCATTATATTATATATAGTAGTAAGTGTACCAACAACCAACCATCACCACTTTGTATAGCGGACGGTGTGAATGAATGTGTGTTAATAATTTAAAGTCGCTTCGCGTCACGTCTCGTCGTCAACTTACATCCGCGGCAGTGTTGAGTGTATGTCTATTGTATTGGATGTGGCTCGCCTTCCACATCTGTCTACGATCACCGACAACACCCACTACTCGGGGTGGATGCGTCTCTTGAATTGGAAATCATTTATTCAATACTTGGCTTAATTGTTGAGAAAGTCTTTAAATGAATCTGATTCTAAATGATGATGACAACAATGGTTGATATAGAGTTGACCTATTGTTGTTATTGTTTTGCTGCCATGTTATCGAACTTTAAACTGTGGGGGGTTTTAATTACAAAAGTTAACTTAACACTGTTCTTTACCTCAGGAAGAAGAAAGGTAATAGATGAGTGAGTAAAAAAGGTTTTAACAAGAAGTAACGAAGTGATTTACCTTAAAAGGAGAAAGAGTGACTTCTTTCTTTGAGTAACACAAACAAAATGATAATTGATAATTATTTATAGTGATAAGATATTACGATGATGACGATGAAGACTTGAGACTTTTTAAATTTAGGAGAAAATTGTGCAGACTTTCGAGTATACTTATTATTATTAGTAAAATGTAGAAGAAGAGAGACTACGCACGGATGAACTACGTAAGACGATTATATTTGCTAAGGGAAAAAAGTATTTATGAAGACGAGTCCTTTTTTTGATTACCTTATTGCTTTGTAACCTTTTTAAGATATGACCAGACTTAGGTGTTTAAATTTAGAGAGGAAGTTAGTCCTTGTTTTTTCAAGAGTTGATTGTGTGTTCGGAGAAGTATCAAAAACAAAAAATTACTTATTTATATAGTTGATAAGATGATGGTACATACACATACACGAGGAATACGAATAATCATAAAGAAGGACTAATCTTACCCCGATTTCTAGTTTGATACATAATTAATAATACATAATAAGATAAGATACGTATATGATACCTATGTGTATGAAATGATCATCATCATCGTCCTTGTTCTCATTATCGTAAAAAGCTCTTTTTATTTAGTGTAATAAATAAATAACCATCTTGTACGTTTTAAATGCTGCCATCAACCATGTGTAAAATGGTGTATAAATCATGTATTCAGTCCTTTAGGAATTTGATATTGATGAAGTAAAATAAAAATATGTTTTCGTGTGACACGCAATTTAACTTTTGTAGTCGACTTGTCTTTTTTTTATTTGGCGAAAGTGCTTTCATTGTGTTGATGTTGCCGGTGAAAGCATATCCGGAAATTCATGGATTCGGCAGCAGGATTAGTTTTTACTGAACGCATATTAAGGGATGCGTGAAAATAGGCATCCAAGTACATCTTAAAAGACTTTATTGAAAATCAAAAAGTGTAAGCATTTTTAGCTTAAAGTTCATGACGAATGCTTTAAATTTTTTTACAATTTTGAGTTAGTCTTCGACTAGACCAGTCATGATAAAATAGTTTAAACATTTGAGGACATTCATACTTTTACTGTTTTTTGCCGTTACTTTTACAAGTAGTAGAACTGACACTGGGAACAGGTAGGGGCGTTCCTTTAGTAAGGGGGTCAACGGGATTTGAAATGGGATTTCGTTGTGCAAGTTCAACGAATTTTGGATAGGGATGGTCATTATCGGATGCAGATGACGACGAAGACAATCCAGAATCCAGATGATCTTGAATGGGAATGGGAAGAACAGGAGCTTCAACTGGAATTGGAAACTGAGTAGAAGCGTCTATTGCAAGAGGAATCTGAGTAGAAGCGTCTATTGCAAGAGGAATCTGAGTAGAAGCGTCTTTTGCATTAGGAATTGAGACAGGGTTGTTTTCTGGAATGCTAATAGAGGCGTCTTCTAGAATAGGTTTTAGAACAGGGGCGAAAACTTTAATAGGACTCGAACTAGGGACTTCGGCTGGAATGGAAACAAAAGCGTCAACTGGATTGATATTAGGAACCGGAGGGTTGTTAGGTGGATTCGGAAAGTTATTATGCAGATGAGGTGGGATGGGACTGAGACTGCGGTCGCGTCTGGGACCCGGATTGTCAGAAAAAGGAAAATAGACATTTGCCCTATGCAGACTTTGCAGCACATTATCCAAATGGTTTGTATCACCAACCGGCATCGAGGGGTTCAAAAACCTTCTGCAGTTTGGAGTAAACGAGAATCTGTAAACGACTGTGTGAAAGTACACCTGCCCTGGCGCCGGTCTCAGAATCGAATTTGGGAAATTTTCCTTAAAGCAATATAAAAATGTATAATAAATGAGTACTCATTGAGTTAAAGCACAAGACAAAGGTACTACTTACATGATTAACAGCATCTGGGTAGTTCTGCGAGTGTAAGCAAAACGATCCATGTTTGATGTATCTAGCTCCGTCTTTTCCAATAATCGGATTGGTATCGGGTAGTCGATTCGCTGTGTAAAATTGTAAACCAGGTTGATCAGTGTACACTTCCATTACTCGTTCATTCTCACTGTGTTCAACTCTTTGTGTATAAATTACAAAATTAATATCGGATGGCTAAGCTGGTTCTAAAAGATAAGCAGTTTTTTATTTATCATATGTGAATGTGAATACCTTGCAGCGAAAGACAATTCCAGCCTAGATTGATTAATGCAATAATTAATGTCAATTCCCTCTTGAAACTCGGGATATCCATCTAGTAATTCTTGGATATCTTGGGGTTCTCTCATGTCATATATGGTTCCGGGAACACGGCGTATTTCACCTGTTTCCATATAAAGATTTTCATTATTAAGGTTCATCCAAGAGCATGCTTCCTTTAGATAATGATTTAGCAGATAAATACTCTCTTAAAGATTCAACGGGAGATTTTAGGATGTTGAGGGTCGCTTTGGCAGCCAAATGAGCTTAGACAGAAAAGTGCATCTTGGCCGACGTGCCCGACGGGCTCGTCAAGTGTCGTGTCAAGTGCTCCGCAGATCGAGCCCATGGCTGCAAAGCGTCCCGAAGCGCCTTAAAATCTTCGGTTGAATCTTCAAGAGATTTATCGGCTAAATCATTATCTAAAGGAAGGATTTAAACGTTTCATAACTAGACATCATCGATTACAAATTTATTTATTTATTATTTTATTACCTGTGGGAATTAAATTCTCGAATACAGGGGTGTACCTATCTGCATTAATTTGAATTAAATGATCTTCCAGTCGTGTATTGGCATGCTCCTACATATAAAAACTTATTAATGTTTTTGCCTATTCTTTTAATAAAACGTATTCATCAGGAAATGTTAGGTTAACTTACATGTCCAGCAAGATTAAAGTAAATGTGATTAGAGAGATTGATCGGAGTGGGCTGTGAACTTGTCGCTTCATATTGAATGACTAGTGAGTTTTCTGGGATTACGTGGTAAGTTACCTGCACAAGAACATCACCTGGGTATCCATCGTCCAGATCTTGACTAATGTAGCTAAATATTACTCGGTTATCAGACACCCTAGCGTCCCACGGTCTCTTTAGGAAAAAGAATTCAAATTTTATATGTGAATTAAAAACACAATTTATAGAAAAATCATGAATTAAAATAGAAATTGTTACCCTACTAAAACCCCCTCTGCCACCGTTGAGATGATGAAACCCTTCGTTAACACTCAATCTATGTTCCTCCCCGTCCAGGATAAATTCACCATAATTTATACGATTTGTTGTTCGACCTGTTGTCGCCCCAATATACAGGTTTTGTGACGATACGTAATCTGTAATTAAAATTAAAATTTCAAAAAGGGTTCAAATTATCTTTTCAAAAATGACAAATATACAATATTTGTAGGTTTCTTGTATAACTTTTCATCAAAGAATTTCATTGCATGACAGAGCTAAGAGTTTTTAAAAATTACCGTCGATATTATCATGTCCCAATATAAGATCTTCACGAATGCCTTGCCTGTTTGGTACTTTTAACGAGGTCAGTGTCGCACCATAAGAAATTACCTATTTTGACATTTTACAAAATATTGCTTTATCGTGTAGTAAAATAAATGCTTGATGACAATTGCAACTTTTGGGACTTAATTCATTAAATATAATTTTCCAAATTAATCGCTTAAAATCCACTATTTTTATTATTTTTATAGCATTTAATGTACCTGTGCTTCAAGTCCATTTGGATTGGTTATAGTAAACCTTCGAATTGGAGTGTCTACTCCAAGAATTCCACGATTACGATTATAAATAGTGTGTACGTATCCAAAATTGTCCTCAGTAATCGTAACGTTCATATTGTTTGGAGTTTCGATTCAAAGTTAAGAATGTGCCCTAGCTTAAAATTCTTATTTATTTCATAGGTGAAAATAGATAAGATCGGATTTACAAATTTTTAAGTATGGGGAAATACGATGTTAACTTAAACACAATTTTAAACCTTATTATACGAAACTACAGAATTTTAAAAGCCTTTTTCTCTAAGCTTAATATCTTTTAGCTATATTGCATTCACTTTTTCTTTCTTTGTTATTCCATCGATGACTTTGTTTGTTTTTACTGCAAATTTTAGTTAAACAGTTTAACTTATGAATGAGCTTATAGAAATTTATGTATGGGTTTTCAATTTTGCATATTCATCAATTCATAACTTAACTTTCACTTCATGTTGAGATGGTTTTTACACAGATATATCATCTATAAGATAACCTATAATATATCTCCATTCCAGACGACTGCTCTGATTTTAATATTTGTAAAATATGCATACGACTTCGGAAGGGAAATGCAGATGCTTATGAAATTTCGAGTATAGCCAAAGACAAGCAAGTTAGATCGTATATGAATAGCTCGGCTTACAAGACAATTTGTTAGTTCAACATGTCTTTGTACTTTTACCTTTATAAAGCTATATCGGTGCGGATTGAATTTTTATCAAAGCAATTCGTACAATTGTTTATGATTTATTTTTTAAAAACGCATTCTTGAAAATTTTATTTTACATATCAATATCTTGCAATGCAAATCGTCAAAAATAATAACATTTTCAAGCTGAATGCATGCTTTTAAAGACTTATTTTCGTCATTACATCTTCAATTATGTATGAATTACTTTATCACAGTTTTAAAATCCTCCGCAAAAAAAGCGTTTGAATAGTTGGTTCACTTGGTTCCTCCTCTTAAAGTTGAACACAGTTCTGGGAACTGAGAAATTGTAAATCGTTGTGTGTTTGTACATTTCGCCCGGACCAGGTCGCAAAATCGTGTTTGAGAAACTTTCCTGCATAAAATAAAATTAATTTTGCTTAAGAATAAACCCAGCAGGATGAAAAACGACTAATTATGATGATGATCAACTTACATGATTAACAGCATCCGGGTAGCCCTGAGTTTGCAAAGACATTCCTGCATATTTGCTATATTTTACTCCACCTTTTCCAGTAATCCAATCTATATCGGAGAATCGATTTCCAGTATAAAATTGTAGCCCAGGTTGATTAGTGTAGATTTCCATTTGTCGTCCAAAATCACGATTCTCGACTCTTTTGTATTAAAAAGTAAAGTGTTAGAATTAAATGACAATTTTTTGTTGATGTGTATTAAAAACCAAAAAATTGTAATTTGGTCTCACTTTGCAACTAAAGGTAAAAATAGATCGTCAACAGATATTAAATTTCTGCTGCTCTGATTCAGGCAAAAATTATGGTCAACTCCTCTTGGATATCGCTGCACAAAGTCGTTGATATTTTTCGGTTTTCGAAAGTCATAAATTGTGCCTTTCACTGGAACTTTTTCACCTGTTAACATTCGTAATTAGTTTTTGCCAACTAATCTTTAAAAAGCAATTCTCGTTTTAACTGAACCGGACTTACCGGTGGTGACCAAAGTTTCATCTGTGCGAGTATATTCGTTTGCATTTATTGAAACGAAGTGGCCAGCGAGACGAGTTTCCGCATTTTGCTGTAATGATTTAATTATGTGACGATTTAAATTGATTTTTTAAATATATGAAATAAATTTTAAATTGTAATTTGGAGAATGAAAAGTAAAAAAGCGTACATTTCCAGCAAGATTAAAGTAAATCAGGTTGGACATATCAATTGGAGTTGCTTCTGTACATCTGGCTTGATGTCTTATAATTAATTCATCGTTGCTTGTAATTTCGTATGATGTCTGAGCAAGAAGTCTTCCTGGGTATCCTTCTTCTTTCTCTTTACTGAGGTAGGTAAATATTACCTGCTTATCATCGTACGAAGCGTTCCAAAGTTTCTGAAAGGGACGAATTAAATAATGTAGATTTTTTTTCTTTATCAGACGGAAGTCATTGAGAGTTACCTTATTAAAACCACGGACACCTCCATTATAATGGTGTAGTCCATCCCCATCATCCTGCAGAATCAAATTTGGCCATTCGTTTTGGCTCAATTGGTGCTCTACACCATCAAGGGAAAAACGACCGTTTGTAATTCGATTCGAAGTTCTGCCAATAGTTGCCCCCATGTATGGATTGCTACGTGAGACGTATCCTGAAATGAAAAATTAGATCATTTATTAGCAAAAATTAGCATTTAATTGTTGGAATTTTCGCGTTTCATTGACACCCATCCATTTTGATATTCATGTTAAATTTATGCATTTTTAAGGTAGAAATGCCAAAGAAGACATTCACCTTCTATATTATCAAATCCCAAAACGACGTCAGCAACTTCGTCGTTTCTATCCGGTACCATCAAAGATGTTAGTGTTGCTCCATAGTTTATGACCTGAGACAAATTGAAACACAAAAGAGAAATTAATTTTTTAGATCTTTTTGCAATGAAAATATTTTTGGAAAAAGTCACAAAATTTAATTTGGCCTTATCTTATCTCTGCGCTAAAACTGGGATTTACCTGAGCTGAAAATCCATTTCGATTGGTCATCGTAAATCGTTTAATGGTAATAGCCACATGTCTTGAAACTTTGTACTCTCCGAATACATCCTCAACAATTTGGATTGCATCGCGATCGCGTTGTTCACGTTCACGATCCATTTTGCAGATTTATGAGATTCGAAATTCCTCTTTCCGATTCGAATTTTAAAACTCCGTCAGTTGAGTATCTTCGGCAGTTAAGTGACTTGCAATGCAGTTTATTTAAAATGGGAAATGATAACTAACCCATACGGCATTTGGAATGATTGTTTTGTTCCATTTGAACGCAACGAACATTTAAAACAATTTAATGATTCTCACAAGAACTGTTCCCCCTAAAAATGTTTGGGTTTGTTACTATACTAAAAGGACTGTCTCCAGCTAAATTGTTGTCTTTTTGCATAAAAATTGTAATCCACAGACCTGATGGATTGTTGAAATAATTGAAATATTCTATTGTAAATGGGAAACGAATAATGCAAATAGTAAAATTTACTGACACGATATGTTTTGTACTATACGAGTAGGTCAGTGCCTTCCTTCTGAGATAAAATAAATGCATTATTTATATAATTTAAATTCTTATTTATGTTAATCACTCTTAAACAATTAATTGCATACTCGTATGAAGAAGCTATATTTTCTTGAAAAATGTCTAGCATATTTACGTACATTTAAATAATATGTTATCTGCCTGTCTGTCTGATTCACCAAAACCATAACCGTCATAGAATGTATTAGAGGGTTTGCTTTGAGTTTGATAGAGCAAAAAATTAAATATTCAAATGTGACATTCGGGGTATGTACGAATTTTCTTGGAAATATTGATGCAAGTAGCGTCAATATTGTACTTGCTGTGAAGTCATGTCATAATAATAATTACATGTGGCAGTGTTAGTTAAAGAATAAAACATAGATTGTAATGTTGACCAAACGATAAGACTATTTTTAGAGTGAGAAACGGGAAGTGTATTCTATATCCATTTGGAGACATTGATACGCTCAGAACAGTCGTCACATAATTGGTATTACGATATTACGTTATTTTGATACGATTGTTATTGATTCTGGTATTTATTTAAGCAAACAAATTGTCCATTAACATGGTATCAATTTGTATTTTATTCGTGCTTTTAAAGCTGCCTAGAAAAATTCTTTCGAGAAAAACGAACAGGAATTTAGGATTCTTATTGTTTAGTTAATTCATTCATAAATATAAAATATATTTCTATATGCCATTTTTGATAGTTTCAATTTCTAGGAAACTATTTGTTGGGGGAACGTTTACATTACATTACGAGCTCAATGAAGGAGATTGTGACTTTTCTCTAACTGATTCGCTCACTATCTTAATTTTCTTTTTATTCGTTGATTCACCGTTTGATATTTATATAAAAGCGTTCGTTAGTAAATTAAATATGTTTCACCCTGGCTGTAATAATTGATCAAAGTCAAAAATGGATGAAAGAAAGTTCAAGCTTTATTTTAATATCGGTATGGAACTTTATTATAGCCTAATTGTGATAAATTAATTATATCGATACAGAATAGAATTTAATTATAATGACTAGCCTCAAAAGATAATCACTCAAACGCTTAAGTATAATTCATCTTTGATTAAATTTAATACTATATTTTTCTTTCATCGTTTAAAGTGACCATTTAAAATACGTAACTCCTAGTTTTGCTCAGTGTCAAGTCAAATGTCGCAGCAGTCGTCATATCGTGAAATTAAGTGATCCATCATATTTTTTTGTTACTGAAGAAGATATCTCTAGCGTTGCTTTATGGTCTGAAATAAATGTGTCCCTGTATAATGATTCGTAGGTCGAGTCCATCTTTTTTTATTTTGTTGTGCAATTAGTTCCCACACTGGCATCTCATACAAGGTTTAAAATAATTCTAAAGAAGTAAAGGGAGTTTAACAGAATCATTTAAAGAAGGAAACAACTATCTTTCTAACATCATAACAACAAATGATAATAATAATAATAATAACAAGGTTCATCTCTCGTCTCATTCATTTTACATTCAAGTCTCAATATCATGTATTTATATATAGCAGCTCTTGAGTCAGAATACAATGAGAAAAGGCGAGTTTGTCAAAACTCTTGATAAATAAAGCGTCAATGAAAAGGCAGTGAGTTGCAGGGTTAGTCAATAATAATAATATACGTATCGTGGTCGGTACAATAATTATTTCTTACGTTAATAATACCAAGACTAATATAATAATAATAATAAGTATCATCCTCATATGGGTCAATTTGATTTCGTCTCTGTTGTAAATAGGCCGTCCTTTAAGTGAATGAGTGAGTTTTAGTCAGGTTAATAGGATTCATCAATAAGATAGAAGTAGACATTGTAGGGGGTGAAATATTGCAAGGATACACAACAGTATGATTATTTACATAATAATAATATAGTAAGTTATCATTCACCCATTTATGAAATCCAGTCAAACTTAAGCAAGTTATCCGACATTTGTGTATGTATAAACGTGCTTATCTCCACAACGTGCTTATATAGCAATCAACTTTTCTAGTAGTACAACCCTTATGATCTATCCTTAAGTATGTAACAGAGTAACAGTTCGTGAGACTTAAGAGATACTAACTAAGTAGTTATAATATTCTAAGCCAATTAAAGAGCAGTGCCAGGTGGAACTACGTTATTTGCAAATGACGCAACTGTCTCTCCCTTCTTGCCAACGACTTTTACTGAATATTGACCTACGTCACTGGCTGCACAGTTGGAGATTTCTAGCTGGAACTTAGTTTTTCCTGGTGCCTTGATGTGAATTTTGGCTGATTCTGCTAACACTTTTCCGTCCTTTGACCATTCAACTGTAATACAATGAGACAGATTATTAGTCAGACAGAACAACTTTTAATCAAAATTATTTTAATACTGCTTTGCAATAAAGTAACTAACCAGATTGAGGGGCTTTTTCGATCTCACAGCTAAAGGTGACATTTTCTCCTTCCTTAACTGTAGAAGATTTAGGGAAGGTTTTGAAAGATGGATTCTTCTGCTCTTCATTAGGAACTGAAACATTAAAATTAAGATAAAAAAATGGGTACATATAATTATAATAGATGAAGATTGGCATTGGGTTTATTAGAATTCCTTGGAGGGAAAAATTGTAAAAATACGAGAGACGATTTTCTTAACACTCACCAACAACGATTAGAGTACATGAGCTGAAAGATTCTCCAGCGTCATTGAAAGCTTCACAGGTATAAGTTCCTGAATCTTCTGGGAAAATTTCAGAAATCTTAAGGATTCGATCATCTCCAGATGCTTCGTATTGGAAGTCTTTACTTGGTTTAATTTCCTTGTCATTATGTAACCAAACGACATCGAACTTTTCAGCGCCTAAAAACAGTTCAAATGTTATCAATTACTTTACAAATGAATACTCTTAATGATCCTCTTATGCCCAATGCAGTTTTCTTACCAACGACGCGACATGTGAGGGTAACAGGTTCTCCATCCTTAGCGACGGCAGACTGGAGGTGTTGAACGATTACGGGGGCTTTGTCTCCTGCAACTTTCCCTTTCCCTGGGGCTGCTCCATCCATAGCTAGAAAAATTAATTATTTACATTTTCTCATACACTCAATCAGTACTTAAAAGTTTATACAAAACCGATGTGGATTACAACTAAAAACTTACGTAAAACTTTCAACGAGCATTTGGTCTCAGTTTTTCCCATGGAGTTAACAGCGGTACAGACGTAGGTGCCTTCGTCTTCAGGGAATACTTCAGGAATCGTCATGACTGCAACGCGATTACGGTATTTCAATGCGACAGCGTCAGAAGATACAAGAGGTTCTCCATTCTTTGTCCAACTGACTTGAGGTTCTGGATCTCCCTTGAATTCACAGGTGATTTCTAATGGCTCTCCATCCTTCACAGATAAACTAGGTGGTAAGGGTTTAGCTACATCGGGAACAGACATGGGTCCATCTTCCGACGGCACTGAATGAAACAGAGAGATAATATTTTATTAAAAACTGATAAAATAATCTATTCAAAATAAGCGTTTAAAAATTGAAGCATTCTTACGGTCAAGTTCTTTGGTGGTCGACCTTGATCTTGAAGGGCTGCCGGTTGCATCTAAAGTTTTTCCGTAAGGCTTAGGTGTCCTGGTGGTGGAGGGCTGTCGCTTGATATCATTAGCTGGACTGCTTGCGATTCCTATTGTAGCAGCGGCCTGGAATTAGAAAGATTTAGATTACAAAATTGAATTAAATCATTTGAAAAATGTCATCGTTGATTTAAGATTGATTACCTTTTGATTTCCATAAGTGGCCCCAGAGGATCTCGTCGTGTCTGGTGCGACCTTTGTTACCGTTGTCACAGGCTTAGGTGTCTCCTTGGGTTTGTTATGGGCTTCTGGCATGTATCGTCGGTCTGTTTAGAATACGCAAAATATACTTTACTTACAAATACCACTTAGGAAACAGGTACAAAAATCAAACAAAATTCACTCAAATAAAAACCACTGCAACATTATGAAAGTCGATGTCTATTGGGGGTATTTACTTACACACGTTTCTAAAGGCAAAATTCTTAAACATTCTAACGAATTACCTAGACCTAGCGTACTATTTGACTATTTGCTTTAATAGCTAGATTTATTGAAACCTTTTTTTAATTTTGGATCAATTATCACACTAACACCATAATAAGTTTAGAAGGTTCACTAAAATCATCAACCAATTGGTTACATCATTATAGGCTGCCATTATAGAAGGGCATTTTAATTGATAAAAGTAGGGATGTCCCTTTAGAAGAAATCCCTTAATTTGTACTCGTTATCTCATACCACACCAAATGAGTTCTTTCAATGGAAAAGGATTAAACGAAAAGGGAAAAAAAGCAAGAAATAAGAAGGATTTCATGCGATGATAACTTTGTAGAAAAAGCAAACATAAAATAGGTTTGCGAAGTAAAAAATAAGCATAATAATAAAAATAAAAAATAAAACGGAAGACAGTTACCTCCAGAATAAAGTAAATTATGCGCAAGTTGGTGCTGTTCGGGAGTGGATGAATCCCCTAAGATACCATAAAGAAGATAAAGAAGTGAGTCAGTAGAAAAGAACTAGAAGGACAACCCTATGTCACAGTTTTCATCCTCCCTTTTCGCCCTTAGGAACAAAACTTTGGAAAAATCCCCTGAAGCTCCAGACAGATGTTTCTCTATTCAAATGACTGTGAAATGATTTGTGACTTGTTGGCGATTTGTAATTTGTCCCAGCGTGTAACCTTTGTTTGTGTTGCAAAGGCAGAGAAGGGTAAAGCGTAATTTAAGGGCTGAACCAAGAAGGTTTGGCTTTTGGTTGGTCAGGTCAAACTCCACGCCATGGCAATTAGGTGCGGTAGATCGCTATTTGGCATTTTTGGAATGGACAGAAGCGTCAGCAGTAGAGTGAAGCGGCGGCGGCAGCAGTAGCTCAGTAGCTTTCTAACTCAGTTTCAGCATCAGATAAAACAGAGCTAATGCTATAGCATATCCAGCCACAACTAACCTATTGAACTAACTGGTCAAAACCAGGTTGTCCTAACTTAATTTCTAGAAATCAAGCTCATTTCTTAAACTTTAGGAATGGAAAAAAACTGCAGCAATCAACTATTATAACCTAGAACAACAGCTGTAAGCTACTTAACCCGTTGACCCCTCAGCGACTTTAATACTTCTTCCGTTCAGGGTCTTTGGCAGCAGTTTGGGATGATTCGTTTCTCCACAGACATCTTTATACAACTCGACACTAAAGCCCTTTCTCCATTTGTAGGAACAAAGATGCCACGAAAACCTTTGACCCTTTGACTTAGCCATCCTATGTTAAGTTACCTGCAAGAGTCTGGAGTCTCATCTTCAGTCCAGATATTCTATCGGGGTTCTAAAGCTAACGCTATAGCTTAGCAAAAAAATCTACGCCACCCAAAAATTTCAGCTTTTGAAAATAGCAACTCAAAAATATAAAAAAGTTTTGTTCTTTAAAATTAAAAAAAAGTATTTCACACAAAAATAATTCAGCCAAAAAGTTTTGAAGCTATAGAAAAAGATATATAGGAATGTAGTAGTGGTGGTCATTTAAAAATTTCTGAGGGATCAAAAAAAAAGGTATTCTTGAATAGATAAAAAGGGCACTGAGAGTCAGGGATATATGGGGTTGGGTGGGGGTCAGAATCAAGTGCATAGGAAAAAATAATAATAATAATAAACAGAGTTTAAAAAATAGACATGAATAGTGCGAATAATTGGCAAACAGATAACGAAAGAAACGCAAGTAGCGGTAGAGTAAGGAATATGAGCAAATGCGTGAATTTGAATGTTTTCGTATTTTTTCATTTTAGAGAGTTTACATATTAGGTATTTCGTATCGTATCCATATAGAGTATCGTTATGTAATGTAATTTCGCACTGGTTTATCGTTATGTCGATATATAGGTAATGCACTCAAAAAGGTTATAAGAGATACCCGCTTAAGATACATAAAGCCATTTAGACAGATAATAAGCAAATCTCACATAAATCAATTCCATTGATCAGAAAAAAGACTCCATCCATCAGGGAGGGAAACAATGCACAGATAATTAATCTATTCTCTTAGAACCATTTATGAGTGGACTAGCTAATTATAGGTAGTAGTAATTCATAATTATATAATATTTATGTAATAATGTAATGTAAGCTTTGAAGCAGTAAAGTAGCTAAGTGAGGGGTAGGTGAACAGTTGTAAATATTTTTGAGTGCCTTTTTTAACATACAAGCAGCAGTAGCTTTGTGGGAAGTTTCTTTTAAATATTATGTTAAGTAGAATATTATTGATATTGATATTGATATATATATATATATATATATAAGGTGTAGATATATATAGATTGTTACCTATTTTATATTTTAGTTAAAAATGTTAAAGGGTCATGTTTTCCTTTAGCTCATTCATGTTAAGACTGTTAGGTTACTCTGATTTTTTCAGCATTTAAAACAATACTGATGTGGCCTAGCCTATGGGCTTAGTCGGTTGAACATATAATTTATATCGGATCAGTTTGAAACACTGAAAAATTTCTAGACTGAAGGGGATTTTTTGAAATCTTAGAAGAAATTAAAACTGAATGAGTAATTGGGCTTAAAACTGTAAAGAATCATAATAAGGAGGATATTGTATCATTTGTATAGGCTTTTTAGGTATAAGAATGCCATTCGTCACCTTCTACAATTACTACACAAACAGTTTCATCAGTTCCGAGTGGATTTGTGGCTACACAGCGGTATTTTCCAGAGTCTTCAGGCTTGCAGTCCAAGATCTCCAGTGTTACAACGCCATCAGAATGAGTAATATTGTAGTCGTTTCGATTAAGTTCTCGCGTTCCCTTGAACCATTTCACCTGCAAATCAAAAAAGATGGACAAGCGGTTTTTAGATTAAGATCAACTTTTAGTAAAATTCTTGTAAAATTCAAACGTTCATACGGTAGGTGTAGGTTTGCCACTGAGACAGCAGAGCAGTTTGCAAGATGGATGATGGTACTGAACCACACGAGGTCGGAGATGGAACGTAAAGCAGGGAGCAGAGTCTCTCTCTTCTTGCCATAAGGAACGCACCAAAGGTTGTCTTCGGCGGACTGGGGCTGCTTCGGGTTTGTACGCAGGCACTTCTTTGGGCAGTGCTATAATTCAGAAAGTACGATTTTAATTAAGTTTTTATAGTGAAAGCATTGTTGCATTTAGAATGTAATGATTTACGTTGGACATTGAGGAAAACAATTTCTTCTCTAAATCCGTAGTGATTTTCTGCTCGAATGATGTATTCTCCTCTGTCTTCTAATTTGACTCGGTTAATAACGAATGTATAATCCTCTCCTTGGTATCGCTTCATGAATTTTACACTTTGACGAAGTTCGGAGTTGTTGTGGTACCATGTCAGGGTTGGAGTGGCAATTGCTATGACACGGCAAGTAAACTTCGCACTTTGTCCTTCGAAAGCAAACGTACTTCTAGGTTTGATCACAAATCTCGGAGCTGCTTGTCTTCGGTCTGAAATCATATTGATTAATTGACATTAAATTTAATTGAGTAATGGAAGGTATTATTAAGTACTTAAATAACTTACCAAAGTAGGTATCGTGTATTCTATATTTCTCGATTTGTAGTTTTCTGAGGGAAGAATATTCTGCAAGGTGGCCAAGAGGAAGGATGCAGTCGTCCCAGAATGGATATTTGGCTCGGATTTTGTCACGAAGGGCCAAGAATCTAGAATTGTCGATTGGTTGAACACGACCGGAATGATCACCAGTTAGCCAAGCATGTTGTAGACACTCGTGGGCAGTCATTCGCTTCTCTTTGTTCTTAATAAGAAGATGTCGAATGAAGTCCTTGCCTTCGTCTGAGACGTCAGTAAAGGCTTCCTCATCGAAGTCCCAATCACAAGCCTTGACATTCTTCAGAGTTTCAATATCATTTTCACCAGCAAACGGTGACAATCCACTCAATCTGGAAGATAAATACAGCCTTCATAAAAATACTTGAAAATATTAAAACATGCTCAAAGAAGTTTATAAAAAGTTTATTTAGTTGTCTTTGTAAAGTTCTTACAGGACATAAGCTAAGACACCAACAGCCCACATGTCAGTGTAAAAACCGACAGGTTCCCTTTCAACAATTTCAGGTGCAGCAAATTCAGCAGTACCGGTTGAGATCTTGACAACTTCGTTGGGGTCTAGCCTTGTTGCTAGTCCAAAGTCTATCAATTTTACGTTCGTGCTGGACTTTGTCTGGCACATAATATTTTCTGGCTTGATGTCTGTTAACAAAATAAATTACATTCATTACTATTCCATAAAGCACTTTTGCATTTTAGCACCGAAACAATATCATGATATTATTACCTAAGTGAATGATGTTTCTTTCATGCATGTGCTTAACTCCTTCACAGATCTGTCTCATGTAGTTTATCACTTCAGCTTCTGACATTTGATATCCTTCTGCCGTAATTCTTTCAAACAACTCTCCTCCAGATAGGCTATAAATAAAATATAAATATCAGTTAAATAGTTATAAACCTATTGCAATTTTAAAAAGAATGAGTATTTCTTTTTAAAAGAACTTACAATTCATAGATAAGGACCATTTCATCATCATCTTCAAAGGCATCATGTAGGTTAATAAGTTTAGGATGGTGGAGTTGATTCATGATGTCGATTTCTCTCCTTATCAATTCTTTTTCGAGGGAGTGAGATACAGGAATAAACTTTGCGGCGAAGATATGACCACTGCAAAACAAGAATATGATAAAAATACAATTTATAAAAACGAAATATACATTTATACAATATCAAAATATAGACATGGTACTTACGTCTTTCTCTCACGACAACGGTGAACAACCCCGAAGGCACCCGTGCCGATTTCTTCTAAGATGTCATAATAGTCATAAACACTAGAAGTTTTGATTTCAACTGGTTGAGGAACATATTTGGAATAGATAGAGAATACATATTGGTCATAGTCCTTGACTTTCTCATCGCTTCTTCCTCGGATCTTCTTGCCAGAGGCATCAACTTCATACTCCTTCTTCTTCTGCACTTTCTTACCCAAGTCTTTAGTTTGAACTATCGAGGTAGTTTCGGAGGCATCGCTTCGTCCATATACATTTTCAGCGTATACACGGAACTCATACTGGTGTCCAGGACTCAAACCTGTAACTTGTATCGTTGTCAGTCTTGTAAAGCCAACTCTGATCCAGGAAGTCATTGGGTGCTCTCTCTTCTCTACCAGGTAATTCGTAATACTTGAGCCACCGTCCCATCTTGGAGCTTGCCAGGTGACAACTAACGTGTCAGTTCCAACACTTTCAACAATAACATGTCGAGGAGGATCTGGTCTGTCACTGATTTGAATCTTCAAAATGGCAGAGTCCATTCCGAGATCATTTTCAGCCAAAATGGAATACGGACCGTTGTCAATTTGACTAGCGTCTCTAATTGTAAGAACTGCGTGTCGTTCCTTCACTTCAACATGATAATGCGCTCCACTCTCAATCTTCTCACCCTCTTTGCTCCATGTAATCTTTGGTCGAGGTACACCTGTGAAGGGGATCTTGATCACGACATTCTCACCCTTGTCGAAGTACGCTGTGTCACGGAACCTAGGTGGTACGTGTAATTTAGGAGCGGTCATGATCACAAGTTCAGATCGGGTTGACTTCGCTCCGGCCTTGTTAACTGCTCGGCATACATATTCATCGGCATCTTCACCAAAGACATCGTATACTGTTAAGCTGTAAGTTTCTCCGTCTTGACTCATGTGATACTTGCCACCATGAGAAATCTCTCGGGCACCCTTGTACCATGTGACATGTGGTCTGGGTTGTCCAGTGATTTTGCATTGGAACTGAGCATTCTTTCCTTCTGTGGCCATGGCGTTCTTCAATGGCATGACGATTTCTGGTGCAACAGCTGCATTTGGATCTGTTACTTTTACACTCGATGAAGAAGGTGATGGGTGGGATAGTCCTGCACTGTTTTCAGCAAGGACACGGAATTCATAACTTCTTCCTTCGATGAGGTTGCTCACATTGATTTGATTTGGTAGGCAGATTGATACATTAACTCTTTGCCAAGCAACTGTACCAACTTCTCGTTTGTCAACCCAATAACCTGAAATACGTGCTCCACCGTTGGATTCGGGGATATCCCAGCTAAGATGGACAAAGTCACCTCCAACTTCGGAAATCTTGGGTGCTCCGGGTGGTGAAGGTGGATCGAATGGAGCTTTAGCTTTGATTGGATTCGCTCCTTCTAATGGTGGTCCCATGCCATTTTCATTGCAGGCCATTACTCGGAACAAATATTCTTGTCCCTCGGTCAATCCCTGGACGGTGAATGTTGTTGATTTGACCTGGGATGCAACCTGTATCCAGTGGGTGCTTGTGATATCTCTTCGCTCCACAACGTAATGGGTGATCTTACGTCCACCATCGTATGTAGGTGGCTTCCATTTCAATGTGCACATATGCTTGCTAATGTCAGAAATGTCCAATGGTCCTTGTGGGGCTCCGGGAAGTCCTGTGATGTAAATGGTGAATGAAGCAGAGACACTGCCACTTTCATTCTTGAGGGTAAGTGTATAATTTCCAGCATCTTCCTTGACCATCTCTTTGATAAATATGACGAAATACTCATCAAAGATTGTGATCTTAATACGCATAGTTTCTTTAACTTCAACTCCATCTTTGGTAACCTTGAGATCCATAGGTTGGTCTCCGAAGTAGATACATTTGATTTTGGTATTTTCTCCTTCGGGAAGATACAACTCGTTGGGACACCTTTCAATTCTTGGTGGTGCTCCGATACGGATGCGAGCTGTTGTGTAGCAATGTCCAACTGGGTTATTTGCTTGGCAAGTGTAATCACCATCATCTCCGTCTTGCATGTCTGTAATGATAAGGCGGAAGATACCTCCGTCAACCTCTTGGCGAATACGGACTGAGAATTGGATTTCTCTTCCGTTCCTCAACCATCTGGGAGTTGGCATTGGCTTGCCAGTTGCTTCGCATTCCAAAATCAATTGCTTTCCTCTTGGGATGGAAGTGCTGGTAAGTCCTCTGATAAATTCAGGGCTCTGTCCTCCAGCAACTTCTTGGATCTTTACTGGTGCTGCACAGTTGGCAGGTTCACTCTTGCCAGCTGCATTCACAGCATACACTCGGAATTCGTATTCTCGACCATCTGTTAGTCCAGAGATGGTCATGCTCAAGTCGGTGACATTGTACTCGTTGCACCTTACCCAAAGACCTGCACCAACCTCTCGCCTTTCAATGACATATCCGGTGATTCTTGAACCTCCATCTGATCTTGGAAGCTCCCATTTAAGTTCGGCATATCCACGGCCGACCTTTGTGACCTGTGGAGATCCTGGTGGAGATGGAACACCGAATTTACCCTTCATCTTGAAGTGATTGGAGGAAGGTGATGGTTTGCTGAATCCTGCGGCATTCTTTGCTCTGATTCTGAACTCATACTCGTGGCCTTGGACAAGGTTATGTACAACGTAGGTTGTATCCTTGACCAAATAGTCATTGGCCATTCTCCAGTCATGGTCTTCTGCCACATCTCGGAATTCTACTTTGTATCCTTGAATCTTAGAGCCTCCATCATTGTATGGTTTATCCCATACAAGAGTGGCAGAGCTTGCGTCCCAATCGATTACTCGAGGCTGACCTGGAGCATCTGGTACTGTGAAGGGGAATTTGGCGGTAATTGGTTGGTCTGATTCCAAAGGTTGGCTAACTCCGTATTGATTCTCAGCACGGATTCGGAAACTGTATTTCTTGTTAGGTTCAAGACCAATGACATCATAGTTGCAGCCCCTGACAAAACTGCTGACCTTACTCCAAACACCTGTGAAGGCATCTAACCTTTCAACAATGTAGTTGGTAATAGCTGAGCCACCATCGTCCAATGGAGGTCTCCAGCTGAGAGAGCAAGTCTCAGGGCTGATGTCAAAGATGTCCAATGGTCCTTGTGGTGGTCCTGGTTTGTCTACAACTAACACTTTGCATGATGCTGTGTCTGAACCTTCGGTATTAACGAGTTGAATTGTGTACTTTCCAGTGTCTGATCGTCTCGAGCATTTGTTAACATATTTGGTCGATCCAGATTGAGTTTCGAATTTGATACGATCATCAGGGAACGTCTCTTCAGCATTGACGGTCCAAGTGACCTTTGGCAAGGGACTGGCAATGAATGGAACAGTGATTGTAAATTCTTCTCCAGCAATGACAGTCATATCTCGAATACTCAAGTCGCTTGTGATCTTAGGTGCGCATGGTGGTGGTTGACAGAGAATGTAGTCTGATCCAGAACTCCATTGTCCTTGTCCAGCAGCATTGATAGCTGCTACACGGAATTCGTATTCCTTTCCATCTTGGAGATTAATGACTCGGAAAGAGCAATCTGGGATTATTTGATGAGAGGCTTTAGTCCAGACATCTTCTCCCTTCATCCTCTTCTCCATAACGTAACCTCGGATTGGAGAACCACCATCGTTCCTTGGCTTGGTCCATGTAAGTGTGATGGAATCTTCAGTTGTTTCAATGGAACGGGGTGTTCCAGGTGGACCAGGTGGATCGAATGGATGTTTAGCCTTGATTGGCTCAGTTGTCTCTGCGGGATCTGATGTTCCATATTGATTTTCGGCAACAACTCGGAACTCATAATCTCGTCCTACGGTCAAATTACGAACACGGCAGTAAGTAGAAGTAACATAGCTGGAAACCTTTGTCCAGGTTTGGGTCTTTGCTTCACGTCTTTCAACAACATAGTTGGTAATATCAGCTCCACCATTGTCTCTTGGTGGACTCCATGAGAGGGTCAAACATTCTCCTGCGAATTCTTCAGCTCGGAGATTCTCTGGTGGTGCAGGCCGGTCAAGTACTCTTACGTTGAGAGATCCAGTATCAAATCCTGAGGTGTTTTTCACAGTGATCTTGTACACACCGCTGTCTGTTCGTTTGGAATTCTTAACAACGATACTGGCATAGTCATCTCCAGTTTGAATGAAAATTCTAGAATCAGAATCATCAAGTAGGCGATCGTTGGCAAACCAAGAGGCTGTGGGTTTGGGGAAAGCCACGAATGGAATGCTAATAGAGAAGTCTTCTCCAGCTCTGACGGTAATGTCACGGAGACCTCCCAAGTCAAGTTTGGGTTTGTTGGGTTGTTCTTCAACAAGAATGTTGTTGCTTGGTCTGCTTGGCTGACTGCGACCAACTTCATTGACAGCAAGGATACGGAAGGAATATTCTTCGCCTTCCTTAAGCCCACCTACGGTCATTGTTGTGCTTGGGTGAGGATAGTCGTTGACTTCTGTCCAATCGCCACCACTCTTGGCTTTCTTTTGAACAATGTAACCTCGGAGACGGGCGCCGCCATCGGATGCAGGTGCCTTCCATGAGATTGTAATTGAGTCTCGTGAAACTCTATCTGGTCTTGGCTGGTCTGGAGCGTCTGGGACGAACTTTTGAACTCCGGCAATAATTTGGTCGGATGGCTTGGATGGTTTTCCTGGTCCAGCTTCATTTACGGCAATGACACGGAAGTCATATTTCATTCCATCGTGAAGTCCTTGAACTGTCATGCTGAGATTTGGTGTGGGGAAGTTGTTCACTCTGACCCAGTCACCGCTTCGGTCTCGCTTTTCAATGTAATAACCAGTAACAGGCTTGCCTCCAGATGAAATTGGTGGTGCCCATTGAAGGGAAGCTGAGGTTGGGCTGTAAGACAAAATCTTAGGTGCATCAGGTGCCTCTGGTGGATCGAATGGTGATTTTGCAACTGTTGGTTTGCTTTCGAGGGGTTCAGAGAGACCGTAAAGATTCTCTGCTCGAACTCGGAAAACGTATTTCTTGCCTTCTTCAAGTCCTTTGACTGTGAACTCTTCTTTGGGACAGAATCCTGGGCATGGTTTCCAGTCGTCTCTTCCATATTCGCATCTTTCAATGACATAGCCTACAAAGCAAACATTTATTTTTAAATCATTTTTGTTTTGTCTTACAATTCCTTATGATATTGCTATTAATAAAAAATAATTGACATTAAAATGAGATTATTTACCGCTTTGGACTTTCACTTACTTTCTCCCATTTTCTGTATTGCTAAACTACAGGGTTTAGAATAGCATAATAGAAATAAAAAGTCTACTGAATATCATACAACAGAATCCGTATACATTTATAGACAAACTTTCAATCCCCTAGGCTGCAATTAAATGAAGAAGTTTTTTGACAAAAAACTAACGCAGAATGTTAATTTTCTTAAAGCTAAATTAGATAAAGCTCCAATTTCTAAAATACATATGCAAAGAATTAAATTATTACACACAAAAATATACATTTTGATGTAATATACTTTCGGAATTTGAAAAACTGAAGGAGCCTTAAAATATTGATATTTTGCATTGCAGTTTACGGGAGAAAGTTAACGGTGAAAGTCCATTTCTATAATTTATACTTAATATAACGCCCTAATGCAATACCACATATAATATCATTTCATAATTAAAAATCATGAAAGCCTTACCACTGATTTCAGTGCCACCATCATCCTCTGGAGGTTTCCATGTAAGGGTAATGGCATCTCCAGTAATTTTGGAAGGAGTAAGAGGTCCACCAGGTGGTCCTGGTTTATCCACTACTACAACTTCAATATCTGCCTTATCAGATCCAAAGTCATTGGTAGCAGTGATAGTGTATTTGCCAGAGTCTCCACGAATAGAAGCAGAGACATGCAATTTGGTACCAGCACTGTTGGTAATACTCTGAAATGATACAATAATTAACACCGTGAAATCAAATCATCATCTTTTAAAATGTAAAAAAAACAATGAAAAATAAAATAGCAAATTACAGAGATCCTGTTAGTTGTGGGAAGCGATTTTCCTTCCTTTGTCCATTTAATTTCTGGAATAGGAGCTCCAGAAAGAGGAATATCGATATTGATTGGCTCTCCAGCTCGGACCTTGATTCGCTTTCCAAGAAGTCCATCAAGGTACAACTTCGCTGGTTCCTTCATTGGTCTAGCTGTAACGGTCTTAGAAGCATCTGATGGTTTTCCAGGACCAGCAGCATTAACAGCAGTGACTCTGTATTCATACTGTCGACCTTCGGCAACCTTCTCGTCATTGTACTCAGTAAACCTCCAGGGTTCCTTTGTGAGTTTGACCCATCGTGGGTTCTTGACATCTCGTCTTTCAATTTCATAACCAATAATAGCTGAGCCTCCGTTAGAAATAGGTGGACTCCATCGCATTTTAATGTGATCCTTATCAGTGTCAACCACTTCGGGAGTTCCAGGCTTTCCGGGAACATCGAATTGATTTTTAGCAATGATTGGTCTGTCCGTAGCCAAAGGCTCAGATCGTCCTTGTAGATTTTCAGCCATGACACGGAATTCATACTGAGTTCCTTCAGTCAAACGTGGAACCACTGAATGAGTATTTCGTGGGTCAACATAGTTAACTGCTGGTACCCATCCACCTCCGTGGGTAAGATCTCTCTTTTCAATGACATATCCGGTAATTTCAGAGCCGCCATCATCAAGAGGTCGCCTCCAAGACAAGGTGACACTTTGTGCGGTGACTTCTTCATACTCCAATGGACCTTCTGGTGGCCCTGGTCGGTCCAAAACGATGAGATTGAATGAACCTTCATCAGCTCCATGCTCGTTGGTGAGTCGGAGTGTATATTCACCGGAGTCACCTCGTCGCGTGCTTACAGTGTGGACAACAGTGTGGTTAGAAATAGCTGTGACAGTTGTTCTTTCATCAGTTTTAACCAGTTTTCCATTATTTTTCCAAATGACTTCCGGATCAGGAGCTCCGACGTAATTAATGTCAACGTGGAAGATCTGTCCTGCTCGAATTTTGATGTCTTGTAATGGGCTAGTGATCTTGGGTGGTAAACGTCTAGGACCAGTCTTGACCATATCTGATGGTTCAGATGGTTCACTTTGTCCAGCTGTATTGACGGCAATAATACGGAATTCATATTCTTGGCCTTCTGTGAGGTCACCAACAGTTGCCTGCAAAAACAAACGTAAATGATATTATTATTCTGCATACAATAATTTTTACTTGTATTATTTTTTTTTACTATTAATTTGGTCAAGATAACTTACGTGAGTTTGACCAGCAGGGGCTTGGGCAGCATTCATCCAGAATGGACTTCCCTTCTCCTTCTTCTGGATAATGTATCCAGTAATTGGAGAGCCACCATCATTCTTTGGTGGTTTCCATTCCAAGTCAACCCTGTTCCTGTCCCAGTCTGTAATGTTGGGGCGTCCAGGTGCATCTGGTTCATCATATTGATTCTTAGCAATGATACCCTTGTCTGTAGCCAATGCATCCGATTCTCCAATGCTGTTGACAGCTCGGACTCTGAAGAGATATTCTTTCTTGTGAATGAGCTTGTTCACGTCAGCAGTACAAGTGTTAGAAATTCCTGCTTCCGTCCAAGTTCCTCGAGATACATCCATCTTCTCAATGACATAATGAGTAATTGGTGAGCCACCATCATCCTTTGGTGGTTGCCAAGAAAGTCTGCAACTTTCTTTTGTGATATCTCCAACCATAAGAGGACCGTCAGGGATAGTTGGCCTGTCAATGACTGTGACATTCGCAGAAGCAGAGACAGATCCAAGGTTGTTCTCCAGAGTAAGTGTGTACCGTCCAGTGTCACCTCTGACAGAGATAGGAATATCCAAAGAGGCCGTGGTAGCGACTGTGGAAATGTCAATTCTGTCTGTACTGACAACCTTCTTGCCATCAATACTCCATGTGGCTTTTGGTGGTGGTGATCCAGAAATAGGGACATTGTAACTGATCTTTTGTCCAGCTCGGACGACCAAATCTTCCAAACAAGATCTGTCGATTTGAGGTCCCAAATATCTGGGCTTGGCCACAACAGACTTGGATGCGTCTGATGGGTCACTAGGTCCGGCTTTGTTAACTGCGACGACTCGGAATTCATATTCCTGTCCCTCGGTTAAGTTTGGTACAGTGCATTTAGGAGTCTTTCCAGAAACCTCACAAGCTTTCTCCCATTGTCCGAACTTGGGTCGCTTCTCAATTATATACTTCTCAATCGGGGTACCTCCGTCCCTCTTTGGTGGAGCCCATTCCAGGTCAACATGATCTCGATCCCAGTCAACAACGTCAGGTACTCCTGGTTTGTCAGGCTTGGAATAGGGATCTTTAGCAGTGATAGGTGAGGTTCCAGTCAAAGGTTGCGATTCACCTTGTCGGTTCACAGCCTTTACACGGAATTTGTAGTCGTGACCTTCAATCAAATGGTCAACTCTGAGGGAAGTTCCGGCAGTTTCTCCACATGGAACCCATCGCATATTTTCCATATCCATCTTCTCAACAATGTAGCTAGTAATTTCTGAGCCTCCATCATCCTTTGGTGGTTTCCAGCTGACGGTACAACCAGATTTGGTAACATTATTGGCATTCAGAGGACCCTCAGGTGGAAGAGGAATATCCAAAACTGTAACATTGACTGTGGCACTGTCAACACCGTTCCTGTTCTTAGCGGTGAGGGTATAAGTTCCACTGTCTGAACGCTGAGCGTTGACAATTTTAAGTTTGGTATTGTAATCTTCATTAATAAGTTTGATTCTTTCCTCTGGTAAAACGGCTGATCCGTCCAGAGTCCATTCCTTAGTTGGAGGAGGTTCACCTGCGACGGGAACGTCAAATTCAAAGTTCTGTCCAGCTCGGATTTTAATATTGAGCAATGAGTTTCGGTCAATCTTGGGTGCGAGGTTCTTTGGTCGAGCTACATGAGGCTTGGTGGCTTCAGATGGTTCACCAGCACCTCCCTTGTTTACAGCACGGATTCGGAATTCGTATGTATTTCCTTCAATGAGATCAGGGACCTTTCCAGTACAAACATCACCCTCAACTTCAGCACATTTCTCCCAGTTAGGGTTGAACTTGTCTTTCTTTTCAATGATGTAGCCTGTGATTGGTGAGCCACCGTCGGAATCAGGTTTATCCCACTTAAGTTCCACGAAGTCTTTGTCATAATCTGAAATCTCAGGATTCTTAGGTGCTCCTGGATTATCGAATGGATTCTTAGCTTCAATAGCTTGAGTTGTGGTCAATGGATCTGAAGTTCCTTGCTTGTTAACAGCCTTCACTCGGAACTTGTACTTATGTCCAGGGGTAAGACCATCCACGGCCAGGGTGGTAACTGGTCCATCAGTCTCACCAGCAGGTACCCATCTGCCAGTGGCTTCGTCCATTTTTTCAACAATGTATTTCTCAATTGGTTGACCTCCATCATCTGTGGGTGGTTGCCATTTGAGAGTTGCTCCTTCGGCATAGACATCTTGTACTTTGAGTGGTCCATTGGGTGGGCTGGGTTTGTCCAAGACAATAACCTCAACTTCAGCAATATCTGTACCATTAACGTTTGATGCTGTAATGGTGTAAATTCCAGATTCAGCTCGAGAAGCTGATCGGACGCTCAACTTAGTATTATATTCTTCATACACAACCTTGGTCTTGTCTGAAGGTTTGACTTCTTTGCTCTTAAGAGTCCATTTGATTTCTGGAGGTGGTTCACCAGTGACTTTAACATCATAGACAAAGTTAGCTCCAGCCTTGATTTTAACAGGGATGAGATTTGTGCGGTCAATTTTGGGTGCCAAGTTTCTTGGTTTGGCAATAATAGGTCCAACTGAGTCTGACTCTTCTCCAGGTCCAGCTTTGTTCACAGCTCGGACTCTGAATTCATAAGCTTGTCCTTCAGTTAAATCTGGTACAGTGGCTGTGGTCTTGTCTCCTGGGACTTCCAAAGCCTTTTCCCATACTCCGTATTTGTCCTTCTTTTCAATAATATATCCAGTGATTGGTGATCCACCATCTTCCTTTGGTGCACTCCATTGCAAGTCAACATGATCTTTATCCCAATCGGTAGCTTTCAAGTTGCCAGGTTTGCCAGGCTCATCGAATGGATTCTTAGCAATAATGCTTGTTTCAGTTGCAAGTGGCTCAGACTCGCCTTCCTTGTTTACAGCTTTGACTCTGAACTTGTATTCTTGTCCAGGTGTAAGCCCTGTAACATCCATTTGGGGTTCTGCAGAGCGGCCAGCAGGAACCCACAAACCGGTCTCGGGGTCTAATTTCTCAACTTCGTAATATTCAATAGGACAACCACCATCATCCTTTGGTTTCTTCCATTTCAATTTACATCCATTCTTATGTACATCTGACACAGCCAATGGTCCTTCTGGTTTGGCTGGTTTATCTGTGACAGTAACCTTTACAGTTACGCTGTCCTTTCCAGATGAATTTGTAGCTGTGATTGTGTATTCTCCAGAATCTCCTCGCTTGACTGGACGAATGACAAGTTTTGTGTGGTAATCAACATTATCAATGCTGACAGCTTTGCCATCCTTTAGAGTTTGTCCATCTGCAGTCCATACGATCTCTGGAGGTGGTTCGCCGAAGACATCGACATCGAACTTCAACATTGATCCAGCAGTTAGAGTAATATCTCTGAGATTCTTGCGGTCAATCTTAGGTGCTACGAATCTCGCCTTAGCAGTAATTTGTTTGCTTGCATCAGAAGGTTCAGATGGTCCGGCCTTGTTCAATGCTACAACTCGGAATTGATATTGGTTGCCTTCAATTAAACCACGAACAATTGCCTTGCAATCTGGGCCAGTGGTCTCACATGCTTTCTCCCAGAGTCCACTATATTTGTCCTTCTTTTCGACAACGTAACCTTCAATTGGTGCTCCTCCGTCTGAAATTGGTTCATTCCATTTAAGCTCCACATGGCTGGCTGACCAGTCGACAGCTTCGGGTGTGCCTGGTTTGTCTGCCACTGTGAATGGATCTTTGGCAATAATTGGTGCAAGAGTTTCCAATGGGAGAGACTCTCCTTCTTTGTTTACAGCTTTGACACGGAAAGAATATTCGTGGCCTGGGACAAGACCCTCAACTTGCATTTCGGGATCTCGTGACTTTCCAACTGGAATCCAAATGCCAGTTTCAGGATCGAACTTCTCAACAACATAAGTCTCAATCGGGTAGCCACCATCATCTTTAGGTTTCTTCCACTTGAGCTTGCATCCATCTTTCCTGATATCAGACACATCAAGTGGTCCCTCTGGTTTTCCTGGTTTGGACACAACCAGAACCTCAACTTCAGCTTCATCTTCACCCCATTTGTTTGTGGCGGTGATTCTGTAAGTTCCTGAATGTTTCCTTGCAGGGTTGTCATTGTTGAATTTACTGTTGTATGGTACATTTGCAATTCGAATGTCATCATCTGGAACAATGGTTTTGCCATTTTGACTCCAGGTAATAGTTGGAGGAGGTTCACCCTTAATCTTAATATCCCAGAAGAACGGCTCTCCTTCGCGAACATGAATCTTGCGAAGTCCCTTTCGTTCAATTTTAGGTTTCATCTTTCTTGGTTTGCAAGTCACGGGTTGGCATGGTTTGGATGCATCTCCAGGTCCAGCTGCATTTACAGCCTTGACTCTGAATTCATAAGTTTGTCCTTCATCTAATCCGTCAACCTTGGCATTGGTATCGTCACCCTTGACTTCAGCAGCTTTCACCCATTTGCCACCAGGTTCTTTCTTTTCAATAATGTAACCTGTAATTGGAGATCCACCATCTTGAATTGGTTTGTCCCATTTGAGGTCAACAAAGTTCTTGTCCCAGTCGGTAGGCTCGACATTTCCAGGCGGACCTGGTTCATCGAATGGATTCTTGGCTACGATAGATCCATCAGTTTCCAAAGGTTCGGAGTCACCCTCTGAATTTACGGCAGAGACACGGAATTTATATTCCTCACCAGGCACCAAGTTACCTACGTTCATCTTAGGTTCAAGGGCCTTTCCACATGGAATCCATCTGCCAGATTCAGGATCTAATTTTTCAACTGCATAATACTCAATTGGACAACCACCATCATCTTCTGGTGCTTTCCATTGCAAGGTACATCCTTCCTTGTGAATGTCTGAGACATCAAGAGGACCCTTGGGCTTTGATGGTTTGCCCAAAATATTGAGATCAACTGTGCATTCATCTTGTCCATTGCTGTTTACTGCTTTGAGTGTCAGTTTTCCAGCCTGGGCTCTGGTAGCTCCAGTAATTGTAAGGCGGACACGGTAATCTTCCTTTTCGATTGAGATCTTTCCACCGGCCTTGATCTCTTGGTCATTAATGTAGAAAGCCTTGGATGGAGGAGGTTCACCAGTAACTTTAATGTCGAATTTGATAATATGTCCAACTTTGACAGTTAGGTCTTTCATGGTTGCTCTGTCAATCTTGGGTGCTTGTCTGCGAGACTTGGCAGTGATGAGATCGGATGCTTCAGAAGGCTTTGAAGCTCCTGCTTTGTTTACAGCTTTTACTCGGAATTGGTACTTCATTCCTTCGATTAAATCTGGAACTCGGCCTTCGCACTTGTCACCAATGATTTCAACAGCCTTTTGCCATTTGGATGAGAATTCATCCTTCTTCTCAATTATGTATGAGGTAATTGGAGCTCCACCGTCGGAAACTGGGGAATCCCATTTCAAGTCTACGTGATGTTTATCCCAATCCTTGGCAATAGGTTTGCCTGGCTGGTCAGGTTCTTCAAATGGATTCTTTGCAAGGGTTGGCAAATCTGTCTCAAGTGGTTCTGATTCACCTTCGGAGTTGACTGCTTTCACTCTGAATAAGTATTCCTTTCCTTCATTAAGTCCAGTAACATCCATTTCAGGAGATTTGCTAGTTCCCACAGGAATCCATCTTCCAGTCGCTGTGTCCATTCGCTCTACTGCGTAATGGTCAATTGGTTCACCACCATCGTCTTCTGGTTTCTGCCAAGCCAACTTGCATCCATCAGCCTTAACGTCTGAAACCTTGAGTGGACCCTTGGGTTTGCCTGGTTTACCCAAAACGGTCAAGTCCAATTCAACAGAGTCTTTTCCAGAGTCATTTACAGCAGTTACGATGTAAATGCATGTGTCAGATCTCTTTGCCTTGAGGAGGACGAATGATGTTTTGTAATCCTCACTGCTGTCAACTTTAATTCTGTCATTTTTAATTGGACCATCCTTAAGAGCCCAAGTGATTTTGGGTGCAGGTTCACCCTTAACATCAGCTTCAATTGAGAGCATTTCTCCACTTCGAATAATTCTTCGGCCGAGATTCTTCCTGTCAATGTATGGAGCGAGGAATCTTGGTTTAGCTACGACTGACTTTGATGGATCTGAAGGCTCTGATGGCCCAGCTTTGTTTACAGCAATAACTCGGAACTCATATTCATGACCCTCTTGTACTCCTGTGACCTTTCCGCTTGTCTTTGCACTAGGGACAGTTGCTGCGTCTACCCAGTTGCGGGTGTCTTTGTCACGCATTTGAATAATGTATTTCTCAATTGGTGCACCACCATCTGATTTGGGTGCTTGCCATTCCAAGTCGACAAAGTCCTTATCCCAGTCTGTTGGGGTTGGGCGGCCTGGTTTTCCAGGTTCATCAAATGGATTCTTTGCAATAATTGGTTTGTCACATTCAAGCTCTTCTGATCCTCCTTCTTTGTTCACAGCTCGGACACGGAACTTGTACTGTTTACCTTCTTGAAGTCCTTGGACTTGGAATTCAGGAGTTTCTGACTTTCCACATGGGACCCAAGTACCAGTCAATGGGTCGAGTTTTTCTACTTCGTAATATTCAACTGGAGCACCACCATCGTCTTCTGGTTTCTCCCATTTAAGTTTGCATCCATTCTTGGTGATATCGGAAACATCCAATGGACCTTTGGGTCTGCCTGGTTTGCCCAAAATGGTAATCTCAACTTCAGCTTCATCTTCTCCAGAGCTATTTACAGCCTTGATTTTATAAATTCCACTGTGTGCTCGTTTCGCTCTTAAAATGAGGAATTTAGTGTTGTAGTCAATATTGTCAATTCTAAGGACATCATTTTGAACAACGTCTTTGCCATTAACAGTCCATGTGATCGTTGGAGGAGGTTCACCTCGGACATCAACATCCAATAAGACTTGTTGACCAACTCGAATAACAGTTTGTTGCAGATTTGTCCTGTCAATTGTTGGCTTGAGGTATCTTGCTTTGCAAAGATGTGGTTTGGATGACTCGGATGGGTCACCAGGTCCAGCTTTGTTTACAGCTCGGACACGGAATTCGTACTTGTTTCCTTCTTCAAGTTTCAAAACGGTTCCCTGGCAAACGTTCCCAGAGATTTCGGCACATTTCATGAAAACTCCACCGAATTGATCGACCATTTCAATAATATATCCGGTGATTGGAGCTCCACCATTCTTGATTGGAGGATCCCACTTAAGTTTAGCTGATTTCTCATCCCAGTCAACAACATCTGGAATTCCAGGAGCACCAGGGGGATCGAATGGATCTTTAGCTAGGATAGCTGTGTCAGTTTCAAGGTTATCAGATTCTCCTTCTTCGTTTGCAGCTCTGACTCGGAATTGATACTTGTGCCCAGGTTCCAATCCAGAGACTTCCATATCAGTTTGGTCTCCACCGACTCGGCCACATGGCACCCATCGTCCAGTAAGGGCATCCATTTTCTCAACAATATATTGCTGAATGGGCAATCCACCATCGTCTTTTGGTTTGTTCCAGCTAAGCTTGCATCCTTCTTTGTGAACATCTGTCACTTCTAATGGTCCCTCTGGCTTTGATGGTCTGTCCAAAATGTTGATTTCTACAGTAGCTTCATCTTTGCCGATTTCGTTCTCAGCAACCAAAGTGTACTTTCCAGTAAGTTCCCTTGAAGTTTCTCGCATATTTAGACGAGTATTATAGTCTTCATTTTCAATTTTGATATTGTAACTTCCTTCCAACTTGGCACCCTTGAGCATCCAGGTCAAAGTTGGTGCAGGTTCACCCTTAACATCGACGTCCAATTTGATCAAGTTACCAGCACGGATGGTAATAGTTTGCATTTTGTCTCTGTTGATATGTGGTTTCAAGAAACGTGCTTTCGCCACGTGAGGTTTTGTAGAATCTGATGGTTCAGATTGTCCAGCTTTGTTTACTGCTCGGACTCGGAATCGATAAGTTTGACCCTCAATGAGTCCTGGTACACGAGCTTTACATTCAGGAGTGTCTGTAACTAATACTTCCTCCCAAGTATTTCCATATGGTCCTTGTCTTTCAACAACGTATCCGGTAATTGGTGCTCCACCGTTGTCTTTTGGTGCAGCCCATTTCAAGTCAACACGGTCAACATCCCAGTCTTCGAATTGTGGCACTCCAGGTGCACTTGGGACATCGAATGGATTCTTTGCAGTTGTTGCTGTTTCAGTTTCAAGAGGTTCTGATTCTCCTTCTTCGTTAACTGCTTTGACACGGAATTGGTATTGATGACCTTCAGAGAGGCCAGTGACTTCAAATTCGGTCTTTTCTGGTCCGAGTCTGCCAGCTGGGACCCACCTTCCTGTAGCCAAATCCAATTTTTCAACAACGTAAGCTGTCAGTGGCTTGCCACCATCATCTTCTGGTTTCTCCCACTTCAGCTTAGCGGAGTTCTTTGTCACATCTGTAACCTTCAATGGGCCCTTTGGTCTGCCTGGGGCTCCAAGAACGGTCAACTCAACATCGGCTTCGTCTTTTCCGTGTTGGTTTGTGGCAACAATTTTGTAAATTCCAGAGTTCAATCTTTTGCCTTCCTTAATGTCAAACTTAGTGTTGTAGTCGACGTTGATAATTTCCACGTTGGATTCATCGACCTGCGGATAAATATTTACATTAAAGCAAAAAATTAATTACGCTAAAACCCAGTAAAGATCCGCACTTACATAATTGAAGTAAATAGTTATTGCAAACAGCTACAAAAATGGCTGAGCATGACATAAAAGAGTATTTAAAGAGTATAAAAGAGAAACTTTCAAAAATTTCATAAATTTAAACACAAGTTTTAAGTTTTTGTGCATTATAAATGAAAAAATAAAATTGACGATGCACGATTTGTGAATAAATTAGTGCTTTTTTCAAAACATAATTGAAAGTTGAATTAGCTCCCCCCGAAATAACTCCCCATCCCGGAATACTACCTTGTTTTTATGAGGAGGTTGAAAAATTAACTCATCCATGGGGTACGTAAAGTAATATATTTTATTATACTCAATTCAAAATGCACCAATACGAGTTCATTACCTCTTTTCCTTTCAACATCCAGACAACCTTTGGAGGAGGTTCACCTTGAACGTTGACATCAAACCT